>WAAF01009561.1:22056-32643 GCA_013400475.1 Tricholaema leucomelas | reverse complement strand
GTATCAGGAACAATGTGGCCAGTAGGAGGAGGGAGGTTATTCTTCCCCTGTACTCAACACTGGTCAGGCCACACCTTGAGTACTGTGTCCAGTTCTGGGCTCCTCAACTCAAGAGAGATGTTGAGGTGCTGGAACGTATCCAGAGGAGGGCAACGAGGCTGGTGAGGGGCCTGGAACACAAACCCTATGAGGAGAGGCTGAGGGAGCTGGGCTTGTTTTGCCTGGAGAAGAGGAGGCTGAGGGCAGACCTCATTGCTGTCTACAACTACCTGAAGGGAGATTGTAGCCAGGTGGGGGTTGGTCTCTTCTCCCAGACAACCAGCAACAGGACAAGGGGACACAGCCTCAAGTTGTGCCGAGGGAAGTATAGGCTGGATGTTAGGAGGAAGTTCTTCACACAGAGAGTGATTGGCATTGGAATGGGCTGCCCATGGAGGTGGTGGAGTCACCATCCCTGGAGGTGTTCAAGAAAAGTCTGGATGAGGCACTTAGTGCTATGGTCTAGTTGACTGGATAGGGCTGTGTGCTAGGTTGGACTGGATGATCTTGGAGGTCTCTTCCAACCTGATTGATACTATTCTATTCTATTAATACCAAATCAGATTAAATTGGCCAGGGCCCCATCAAATTTGACCTTGAATATCTTCAGGGATGAGGCCTCCATCACATCTCTGGGCAACTTATTCCAATATTTCACTACTCTCACTGTGAAGAACTTCTTTCTCATATCCATGCTAAATCCACCCTGTTCCAGTTTCAAACCATTGCCTTCATCCTGTTGCCACATACCATTCCCCAGCCTTCCTGTAGGTCCCCTTAAGATATGTAAATGTAGCTAGTAAGTTTTCCTAGAACCTTCTTTTCTCCTCCAGCTCTCTCAGACTGTTTTTGTAGCAGAGATGTTCTATCCATCTGATCACCTTTGTGGCCATTTTCTGGACACAGACCAGCAGGTCCATGTCCTTACTGTGTTGATGTGTCCAGGGGTAAACACAGTACTCCAGGTGAGGTCTCACTAGAGCAGAGCAAAGTGTCGGACTCACCTCTCTTGACCTGCTAGCCTTGCATCTTTTGCTGCAATTCAGGACACCACTGGACTTCTGGGTTACAAGTGCCCATTGATGACTTATGTCCAGCTTCTCACCCATCAGCACCCCCCAAATTCTTTTCTGTGGGTCTGCTCTCAATCTCACTATCCCCCAGCTTGGATTGATAATGAAGATTGCCGTGACCCAGGTGCAGGACCTTGCACTTTGCCTCATATGGTTCTCCTGAGCCCACTTGTCCAGTCTGCCTAGATCCTATGGATGGCATCCCAGCCCTGAGTCTTGTCAACCATACCACACAGCTTGGTATTACCAAACTTTTGTTTTGTGAGTTTGGAATTGGTTCTGAAATGAGCTTCTGTTTCTTAAAAGTTTTTCTTTCACTCCTCCTCTGACAGCTTGCCTTTAAGTTACACACATGACAAGGTTTTGAATTTTCCTTCCTAGGCCCTGCTTAATTTTATTCCACACTGCATGAAAACATCCCAGACCAGACCCATAAAGTTAGGAAAATCCTTCTGAATCTTGTGGTTTTGTTTCTATTTTTCTTTGTGATATCTTTCAGTCAGTTGGACCAAAATTGTCGAATGGAGTCAAAAACTGTGTCTTTATTACAGTGATCTCAGCAAACTACAGCAAACGAGGAATGAAAAGCCTCCAGGAGCTGGAAAGTGGGGGGTATTCTGTACAACCTGAAGTCCAAGCTCCTACATTTTAGTACAGAGAGAATGTGAAGCACTAGTGATACTTTGGACACAGAAAACAGATGCCAGCAGGGGATTTTTTTTTTACCTGCATTAATCCAACAGAGCTTTTGAAAATAATTATGCCTTTTTTCTACTATTTCAATAGATCCTCATGCCTACTCTATTACAACTGTGCAATCCCAAGTTCAAAATCACTAATTAAAATGTATTCACAGCAAGGTTATTTATTGAAATGAAATAGTTGGGGTGGATGTGGAACACCCTTGAGACTAAATTAGCCTTTCACCTATCAATAAAGCACAATGGAGAGAGAGAAAAGAAAGAAAAGATCCTGATTTCAAATTATTCTACTTTACTTGCATGTTTGAAGAGTTATACGTGAGAAAATTGTGGTTTATTGCTGTACAGCAAAATAATGTCACTGTTTTTCACCTTTTCACCATCTACCTGGAGTCATGTTCATGCTGGTAGTCTCGAAATGGAGGGAAAGATAGAAGGGAAAAAGGTAGAAATGGTGTTGAAAAACATTAAGCTGAGAAGCTGCTGCTACAGAGAAGGAACAGTCATGTGAAAGCTGCCAGAAGACACATTGGTTGGATGTGTTCCTTGTCTGAGCAAACCCATTTGCTGGCAAGTGGGAAACAGAGTGGATGGGAAAGTGGCGGAGCACAGTCACAACTGAATCTCTTCTCAGAGCTGAATCTGGCCTTGGAGCTGTCAGATGTGATTTCCTGTGCCAGCCCTGGTGAATATGACCCTTGGACTTTCATTGTAGAAACCACTTAACAAATTTGATGGAGGGTATTTTATGCCCATCCTCTGTGGCACCAGGTCCACAGTCTCACAGTATTACCAAGGTTGGAAGAGACCTCATAGATCATCAAGTCTAACCCATTACCACAGAGCTCAAGGCTAGACCATGGCACCAAGTGCCACATCCAATCCTGCCTTGAACGGCTCCAGGGACGGCGACTCCACCACCTCCCTGGGCAGCCCATTCCAGTAGCCAATGACTCTCTCAGTGAAGAACTTTCTCCTCACCTCAAGCCTAAATTTCCCCTGGCGTAGCTTGAGGCTGTGTCCTCTCGTTCTGGTGCTGGCTGCCTGAGAGAAGAGAGCAACCTCCCCCTGGCCACAATCACCCTTCAGGTAGTTGTAGACAGCAATAAGGTCTCCCCTGAGTCTCCTCTTCTCCAGGCTAAACAATCCCAGCTCCCTCTTCCTCTCCTCGTGGGGCTTGTGCTCGNCCTGGGCTCACTGCTGGCTCATGTTCAGGTGGCTATCGATCATCACCTCAAGATCCCTTTCTGTTTGGCTGCTCTCCAGCCAATCTGACCCCAGCCTGTATCTCTGCATGGGGTTGTTGTGGCCAAAGTGCAGCACCTGGCACTTGGAGCCATTGAACGCCATCCCCTTGGACTCTGCCCATCTGTCCAGGTGGTCAAGGTCCCACTGCAGAGCCCTTCTGCCCTCCAACCCAGCCACATCTGCCCCCAGCTTTGTGTCATCTGCCCCCAGCTTTGTGTCATCTGCAAACTTGCTGATGACTGACTCGATGCCCTCATCCAGATCATCTATGAAGATGTTAAAGAGGATGGGGCCCAGCACTGATCCCTGAGGGACACCACTAGTGACTGGCTGCCAGCTGGATGTGGCACCATTCACCACCACTCTCTGGGCTCAGCCCTCCATCCAGTTCCTAACTCCTAACCCAGTACAGAGTGTTGCCATCCAAATGCTTTCATATTTGAGCCAACTGTGTTCATCTAGTGGGATTATGAGCTAGGCAATCAGCACTAGTCAAAGCAGATGTTTAAAGCAACAATTGCAGAACCATTACAGCAATTAAATTGGGAACTGTAAGTGCAAACATCAAGACTCTGGTATTCTAAGAACTTGCTACCATCAGGGAGCAGCTTGCTGTTGAGGGCGCCAAATGTTTGATCAGAATGTTCTTGTGGCATACTGGTTGCTCATGAATAGTCTGGAATCAAGGAATTAAACATTTTCTCCACAAATAAGACTGAGTACCAGATATCTAACTTCAACTTGAGTTCCTTGGTGTCTCCTGCAAAGAGTCTGGAAATATAATGGAGCCATTCTGTGTTTCCTCAGTTGTGTAACTCACTGCTGTACTTAGTACAGCTCGTGGCAAATCAAGGTGGTTTGTTTTACTAATTTCTACATTCCACATGCTCTCCAGAGCCAGGCTTAGCATGCTAAAAAAGTTTACTGGCAATATATCTGCCAAAAGAAAATGTGCTTGTGAATACAGAAAAGCTTTATCTTTGGCACTCTGCATTAGAAACAAAATAAAGTGTGGCTGTCTGAAGTTCTAAGATACTTGTGGTTTTGGTTCCTTAACTTCCATCATTTCCAGAGTGGCTGCTTTTCAAGAAATGGACATTCAGAAAGGCCTTGCAGAGTGGGCATCAAAACTTCTGGGAGTTACAACCATCACTTGCTCTAGATGATCTCAGTTCTTGTAAAATGAATGTGAACTTATCAGTGCAATGTTGAAATGCCAAGTGTCAGTAAGGAGAGCTGTGTCTTTATTGCAAGGCCCTCTTCTGCTTCATTTGGCATTCCTTGGGAATCGTAGGACTGGACTGTTTAGCAAGAATAGCAGGCAGTAAGTCTACTACTCTGCTGAACCTATAGATGTTGTTGCCTTAGGGAGAATATACTCATCAATGAGTCTAAAGTAAAACTGCTTCTGTGCTTTAAATCCAGCTCAGGACACTGCTCCAGCTCAAATTATTTTGTTATTTCAGCTGCAGCAGTAATTTAAAGCAACCTAAAGGAACTAGGTGGAAGGGTTTTCTACAGCTCACACCTCTAGCATGTAGGCAAACTGCTAATCCTAAGCTCCAGTGCTTGCTCAGGGAACATTTGAACACTTTTTACAGCATGCTTTTCTTTGTGTGGATGTCTCCTGGTGGCACTGTCTTCCATAATAAGTACTGTGTTCAGTTCTGGGCCCCCCAGTTTAGAAGGGACATCGAGATGCTTGAGCGTGTCCAGAGAAGGGCAACGAGGCTGGTGAGAGGCCTCGAGCACAGCCCTATGAGGAAAGGCTGAGGGAGCTGGGATTGTTTAGCCTGGAGAAGAGGAGGCTCAGGGCTGACCTTATTGCTGTCTACAACTACCTGAAGGGTGGTTGTGGCCAGGGGGAGGTTGCTCTCTTCTCTCAGGTGGCCAGCGCCAGAACGAGAGGACACAGCCTCAGGCTGTGCCGGGGGAAATTTAGGCTTGAGGTGAGGAGAAAGTTCTTCGCTGAGAGAGTCCTTGGCTACTGGAATGGGCTGCCCAGGGAGGTGGTGGAGTCGCTGTCCCTGGAGCTGTTCAAGGCAAGGTTGGACGTGGCACTTGGTGCCATGGTCTAGCCTTGAGCTCTGTGGTAACGGCTTGGACTTGATGATCTATGAGGTCTCTTCCAACCTTGGTGATACTGTGATAATTATTCTTTTATACATAGATCCCTAAAAATGATACAGATTAGTCTGGTCATACTCATAATCTCTCACACATAATGCACTAAGTATTGACCTTCCACTTCATCTTGTTATAGGTACTAAATCTGTGATGGTGGCTGCGAAATTGGTTTGGAGACTTGAAAAGTGTTTCAAATAACAGTAATGCTTTTGCAGCGCCCGTTACTTGGCTTTGTTGAGGTTGAACAGAGAGCTGCTGTTTTTCCATTGTCCGTGATTCTTTGCTTTTAGGTATTTTCCCAGGCACCTCTACTTCATTGAAATGCATGTTTCCACTTCTAAAGCTGAACTGAAATGCTCTGGATTACACAGGTGTCTAAAATATGGCATGGCGTATTTTTGAGCAAGTTAAGAAAAGACTTGGAATCAAATAGGATCAAATGGGGTTGCTCTTTATTTCCTGAAGGGTGGATGGCACTTCTCTTCATTATGTTTTTTAGATTTCCATTAACCAAATCTTAATAACTGCATGATCTCATCCCATGTTAGCAAATCAACATACCTGAATATGAGTGTCTGTGTACATGAGTAAAACTTCAGAGCCAATGTTCTTCAAGGTAACTGAAAGACTACTCTTTTTTTCAGCAGAATTACTTGGCAATAGCTGTGCTGGTGGCTGGCTACAATATGTTTTTTTTTAACACTAGACGTTTTGGTTCTTGACCTTACCACAGGAAAACTGCAGTCAGGCTCCTGCAACTCTTAAACCTCCTTGGTGCAGCCAGACTTCTGCCCAGCCACGCGGTGCTATTATTGAACGTTGCCTAAAATGCTGCCTGAAAAGCTACTCCTGGAGGATTTGTATCCACACTCAGGACTGCACAGATCCATTTAGCAGGTAAACAGGCATTTCCAGGGATACTTTAATACCTCATTATTCTGCAAAACCAGATATAGCTGTACTTTTATGGGTGAAGTTCTAAGGGGTTGCTTAATATTTTTCCTAGATGCCTACATAAAATTTTCTAAACTCCAAGAAATACATTTAGTGCTCAGTCATGTGACAGTAATAGTGGTGCAGTGCTGACAAAAAGGGCTGTGGATATACATCCAAGAATGTAATTTTCAGTATACATTTATTTACTGGCACACAGAGCAAGCTGCCTTTTTTTGTCCTTTCCTTTCCCCTTTCCCCCTTCCTTTGGTTTTTGGTGTTTTTTTTTTTCCCCTTCCCTTTCCCCTTCTCTTTTTATTTATTTTTTATGGGTATTAGTTTACTCTCTTCTACTTGAACACTTTCTCCGTGTCCACCCATCCACTATTCTTGCTGTGAATATGTTCTTAATTAGTGTTCTAAAATGTTGGTTTATAATTATGACATAGTAGGCGGACAGGACTGAGGAGAAATAGTGCTAAAAGGGCGTAATTATAGTCAAAGGAAACCAAAGAAAAATTGAAGCTTCAAATGTTTTTGCTTTCCATTAGATTTTGCCATTGATTTCTGCATTAGCTCATTCACAGTGGTTCTGAGATTAGAGTTAAATTATGGTGTCCATTATAAGTAGGGAGTTTTAGACCTCACTTCACCAAGTCTACTGAAATGTTTAAAGTTAAACATGTGCATAATTTTGCCTTTCAGCTAGAGTTTTAATAGCTTGTAGAGGTTCACAATTACAGAGTTTACACCTTTGTTTCAAGCCTGTCATGGCTGTGCCTGGCCTGAATCAAAGACTTTTGACAGTGTGTGTCTTGCAAAACCAAAATCAGCAAACAAGCCATATGCAGTAACATTTTCCTTTTGGAGGTGCTTTGGGAGTATTGTGTGGTTGTGGCTAACAGTCGAGGCTGATAATTTTGAAATAATTGAGTTGCATAAGTGGAGAGAGTCCAATAGAGAGAGAGTTCAATGGAGAGCTACGAGGGCGATTGCAGGACTTGAACGTCTCCTATGAAGAAAGACTGGGTCTGTTTAGTCTGGAGAAGAGAAGGCTGAGGGGGGATCTTAATCAATGTCTATAAATACCTGAGGGGTGAATGTCAGGATGAAGATGTTGGTTTCTTTTCAGTGGTGCCCAGTGATAGGACAAGGAACAAAGGATATAAGCTAGGACAGAAGAGGTTCCACCTCCACATGAGGACACAATTCTTTACAGTGAGAGTGACAGAGCCCTGAAGCGGGCTGCCCAAAGAGGTTGTGGAATCTCCTTCTCTGGAGACTTTCAAAATCCATCTGGATGTGTGCCCTAAGGGATCTTGCTTTGGTAGGGAGGTAGGACTCGATGATCTCTGGAGGTACCTTCCAAACCCCAACAGGTATTTTGACTATAACAGAATAAAACTCAGTAATAGCCTTTTGTGAAATGCAAAACTGGACTCCAAGTTGCTGTATTGGTGTGCATGATGTGTATATGGTGTGTATAAGGCATCAAGATCAGGGTCTGAATGGAACTCTTACCTACAGAAAAAGGGGAGATCTGATCCCACGATGCTCTTTAATAAAGAACACAAAGCCAAAGGAAAAACTACAGCTAATATCCGGAGCCTACTAAACTCAAGTGCAAATATACTGCTAAGACTCCAAGTAATTTATTTTTTTACTCACTTTGCAGAATGATAAAATAACTTCCCCACTGCTTAATGTCTCTGAATCAGATTATTTTTGCAAAGGTGCACTTCACTGAAGTTATTGATCTCAGTGCCAAATGAACATCTTATACAGGAGTTAATACAATTTTGTCCTAATGGTTCCTGTTACTCATAGCTCCGCGAACAGGATTGTACTCTAAAGCAAGACAAACAGTGTTTTCAGACTGATTAGGTGAGATTGTGTCAGTGTCACTCTGTTTCAGCAGAAACCACCACTATTTGCCAGAAGGAAAAAAAGAAAAGTGTACCCTGCCCAAAATGCTGCTAAAATCAGCTTTGGGATGTTTATTGATGTAATAACAAAAGACAAGAAAAATAAACCCAGTCAGATCTGCTCGGTGAACTTGGAAACAAGATCATTCTGAAGCATATGATTAACTGAAAAGGAAAAAAAAAAACAAAACCCTGCATTTTTGGAAATGTGATTGCTGACTTCATTCTTATGTAGATGGTGTTGTGGTAGGCCTGATGGGCCAGAAATAGGCTTATATATGCACTGGCTTGCCCAGGCATGTTTTTCTGTAGTAAACAAGGTACACATGCTTAGCTTGTGCCTGCCTTGTACAAGGTCCATGCTTTTGCCAAATTTGGGTAAAGCAAGCCTATGGTTTCACCTAATATGGTCAGGCTTGCATAACTACCATTCTGATTGGCTATTCTGTGTCCAAAGGGTAATTAGTCTCTGCCCACATTGATAAGGGAGATATGCAGATAAACACAATACGTGCTCTGCCATTGTGTTCGTGCCTGCTGTTGCCTGCTGCCATTGCTTACTGCCTCATTGTTTGCCTGGAAACTCCACTGTCACGAGTTTACCAGGGATAGGCTCTAAGTGCCTCCACCAATCAGCCTGCATAGCCTGCATGACATCATGCTGAGACTGCACATCACAAGATATCCTGCCTGCACCTTAAAGTCTCCTGCCAAGACAGGAAGTCCTGGAGATACACAGATCATACAAAAGGACCAGGTCAGAGATTGTCTGCCTCCTTTCCCCAGCACTCTGAAGCCTGAGAAGAATCAGAGGCCTCAGTGGCTGACAAGACCAGCGGCAGAATTCCTTGAAAGCATTTGGATACTGTCTCAACCTGTAGTTAGGGCAGTCATTAATTTCCCCTCCATAACAGATGGGAAAGAACATGGCAGCCAGACAAGATGGAGTGCCCCTTGTTTCCTCCTCACCAAGAACAAGACAGCACTGAAAATTTATTGAAGTTTTCTTGTAAAGTTGCTGGCCAGACCTCTGCAGAAATGAAGCCCACATTTTCTGGTGCAGATCTACATTTTTTAATACTCCTCTACTCAGACCACAGGGCTTGGATGGTTTCTGGTTTTGGAACTGGCTGTATTCAGGGACATTCACAGAGGCTTGAGGGGCAGAGATCAGGCAGGAGCCAGATCTACTAGCATCTGTGAGACTCTGCCCCTAGAGCCAGTTTACTTTCCCCTAGATTTAGACCAGAATAGGGGCTGTATGAACATCTATGTCTGCACAAGAAAATCAAGAAGGGACTTTTTACAAGGGCTTGTAGTGAAAGGATGAGAAACATTGGCTTTAAGATAGAGTAGGTCAGATTTAGACTGGCTATTAGGAAGAAATTCTTTACAGTGAGGGTGGTGAGACACTGGAACAGGTTGCCCAGAGAGGCTGTGGATGCCCCCTCCCTGAAGGTGTTCAAGGTCAGGCTGGATGAGGCCTCAAGTGACCTGATCTAGTGGAAGGTGTCCCTGACCATGGCAGGGAGATTGGAACTAGATGATCTTTAAGGTCTTTTCCAACCTAAACAATTCCATAAATCTGTGAATTAGAAAATGTAACCCTCAGCTGGAAGTCTCACCCTAAACTCTCCAGGCAATATATAGGAAAATGCCAGGAGACTCTCCTGCAGCACTTGTATCTATTTCTAAGTTTTAGAGAACATGTAAAAACAGTGCAGAAGACTGCAGCACCACAAAGGCACTCTAAATGTGCAAACCAAGGGAAAATAAATGTAGCTTAAACTAATACTAAAAGAGGACAAGATGTACCAAAGTCTGATTTGGGTTATGGGAAGCTGTTGTAATGCAGAAAGGCAGAAGGACCAGAAGAAGGTGTCTGCGGCTAACTGGCTGTTCTTTCTAAAGATAAACTTCAGTTAATTTTTAATTTGTTATATGAAGGAGAAATATTCTGAGCATTTCACTAACTGAACCCTGCAGGAATCCAGGTGGTGGCTGGATTTCAATCTGGATGTGATGAAAGAGATAAATTTAGATGTCCAGAGTAGGCTGGAATGTGGTTACTCCAATAAAGAAACATATTTAATGTGGGTGCTGACAGAAACACTAATACAATTGATGATACCAACTTACCACCCAACTAAAGCAGCAAAAAAAATCCAAGGAAGAAGCCTGTTGCTTTTCCCTCATTTGAGAGAATGAAGTTTGTTATTACCCAGATACTAACGCTAAGAGGGAAAAAAAATAACAAATGTGTTTTGTTTTGATTTTATCTGTTTGGGGCTAAAGCTGTTGTTCAAAGAGTATAGAATCATAGAATCATAGAATGGTTTAGGTTGGAAGGGACCTCAAGGATCATCCAGCTCCAACCCTCTGCCATAGGCAGGGACACCTCCCACTAGAGCAGGCTGCTCAAGGCCTCATCCAGCCTGGCCTTAAACACCTCCAGGGAGGAAGCATCCACAACCTCCCTGGGCAACCTGTGCCAGTGTCTTACCACCCTCACTGTAAAGAACTTCCTCCTAACATCCAGTC
>WAAF01009561.1:0-21930 GCA_013400475.1 Tricholaema leucomelas | reverse complement strand
CTCCTGGGGACTCAGGTTTCTGGGAGGGCTGTTGTGTTTCTGTATTACCTTTTAACTTCTATATTTCCATATATAAATGTATATACTGTAAATATCTCCTTGTATATTGAGCTAAGCTGTAAACATAAGCTTCATTCAAATTTCCAGAGCTGACTGAGTCTAGCCTGGGTGATTTCCAAAGTGTGGGGGGCGGGGAACACCCAAACCACCACAAACCTTCCACATAATATGCTTAAGAAAGGAATGTTTGCTTATTTAGTCTCTGGCATAGAAACATGCAGAGTATAGAAAGTTTCCCTAGCTACAAGTGTAGAGCTACACTCACTTTAGAAGCACTGAGTTCTGGCTTTAAAAACATAAAGAAAGCATAATAACAGAGTTTTGCTGGACCGGAAAGAACAATCACTTAGCCTTTCTCATCATGATTGGTCTACAGCATGTTCTTTTCTAACAGTTCCACTGGGTCGTGGATCTGTAGCACTCGACATTTCACAGAATCACAGAATTAACCAGGTTGGAAAAGACCTTCAAGATCATCAAATCTAACCTATCACCTAGCACCTTCTAACTAACTAGACCATGGCACTAAGTGACTCATCCAGTTTCCTTTTAAGCACCTCCAGGGATGATGACTCCACCACATCCCTGGGCAGCCCATTCCAATGGCCAGTCATGCTTTCTGTGAAGAATTTATTCCTAATGTCCAGCCTAAACATGCTCTGGCACAGCTTGAGATTGTCCTCTTGTTCTGTCACTGATTGCCTAGGAGAAGAGACCAACCCCTACCTGGCTACAACCTCCTTTCAGGTAGTTGTAGATAGCAATAAGATCTCCTTTCCTGTGTTTGCTGCTACTAATGATTCACTTCTCCTTAGCAGTTTAAGTTCTGCCAAGTTGACATGGAATAACTTGCTATACTGTTTAATTAGAAAACTTAAGCTTACTTGCAAATGTTATCCTGGGTGGATGCCTTTCATCAGGGTGGAGAACTAATGCCAGGTAGTTTATTTTAGAGGTTTAAAGGTTGTCTAGTTTACCTATGGAAACAGCTTGTTTTTCCTAACTGCTTTCAAAATACCTTCTCAATGGCACAAACTGATCTTTTAGATTTGTGTGCCAATCAGAAATGAAACAATATTGCCTAAGGTATTGCCACATTAACCCACAATGACTTGTGCCACATTAACCCACCACTGACTTTCAGGAGCTGGATTTTGTTTCAAGGTACAAGCTTTGTTTTGAGTGTAGAGAAAATCTTTTGTCTTCCCCATTATGAAGGCGGAGGGGTGAGACAATTGCAGGCCACTAACTTCCTCTAAGTTCGGACATTCTGGACTATTCATGAAAGCCCTCAGACATCAAACAAGTTTGATCCTTCCAGAGTAAAGCAAAATAAAACTGTTCTTGCCATTGAAGCCTGCTGCTCAAGCTGAAATTAAGCAAGGTCCTTGGGGTATGGACTGATGGGAGTAGAGGCTTGCAAAACTCAGGTGAAGAAGCATGAGCAATTCATTCCTAAGCCCAGGAAGCAAAAGGTGTACATTTGGTGGTGTTTGGGGTTTTTTTAATCTCCTTGTGACTACTATTTCTGCTGTGTTGTTCAGTAATGACTAAACGCAAGTTCTGATGATGATTAGAGATTAATATACTAAAGCTGATATGGATAATTGTATCTTGGTAGGAAACAGACACCATCTGATGCTCTAGAAAACATAAATCTTCATCCATGGTTTCTTCACTACAGAGGATGATATATGTCAGGTTTCTCTGGGAGAAGATGCTAGGGATGAAGTTGCCCAGATTCCTCTACATTTTCTCATAGCCTTTGGTTGTTAAAAAGGTTTTAGCCTTTCAGTCAGATAGGACAAGCAGAGAAGAGATCTATTTGCTTTAATAATCAGTCGATCCAGACCTGACCTATACATGATTTATAACTATTATATTAACCTCATGAAATTCAAGAAGGACAAGTGTAAGATCCTGCACCTGGGTTGGTGCAATCCCGAGCAGAAATACAGGATGGGTGTCGAACGGAAAAGGACCTGGGGGTCTGGCTGGATGAAAAGCTCAACAGGAGCCGGCAGTGTGCATGTGCAGCCCAGATAGCAACCATGTGCTGGGCTGCATCAAGAGAAGCATGGCCAACAGGGTAAGGGAGGTGATTCCCCCATTTATTCTGCTCTCATCAGACCCCACTTGGAGTACTGTCTGCAGTTCTGGAGCCCCCAACACAAGAAGAACATTGAACTGTTAGAGCAAGTCCAGAGGAGGGCCAGGAAGATGATCAGAGGGCTGGAGCACCTCTGCTATGAGGACAGGCTACAAGAGCTTGAGCTCTTCAGCCTGGACAAGAGAAGGCTTTGAGGAGACCTTATAGCAGTCTTCCAGTATCTGAAGGCGGAGGAGGAACTATTTACAAGATCTTGTAAATGTAATGACAGGGCAAGAGGTGATGGGTTTAAACTGGCAGAGGGGAGATTTAAACTAAATGTTAGGAAAGGGTTCTTTCCAGTGAGGGTGGCAAGACACTGGCAGAGGTTGCCCAGGAAGGTTGTGGATGGTCCCTCCCTGCAGGTGTTCAAAGTTAGGTTGGATGAGGCCTCGAGCAACCTGTTCTTGTGGGAGTTGTCCCTGCCTTTGGTGGGGGGTTGGAATTGGATGATCTTTGGTGTCCCTTCCAACGTAAACCATTCTGTGATTCTATGATTCAGAACAGTTATCTGTACTTTACCTAACACATTCCTGAATTTCTACAGGTTGTTTCATTTTCAGGAACACTTCACATGTAGCTAATATCTCTATTAGAAGAGTGTGGACGCAGGACAAGTTTGAACAAAGTTCAGTATTCATTGTCTTTGGAGGCTTATTTGCTAGATAAACTTGGGAGGTCATGCAATGCTCAAAATAAACTTTCCCTCCAGGATTAAATATAACTTTTAAATTGTTATGTAGTTGATATAATATCCTAATCAACATCTTATCTTGGGTTTATAGGAATGTTATTATAAACATGCAGCTTTAACCTTCATTGATTTCAAGGACTCTGTCATTATCCCATTTTCCAGGGTGAGGTGATTTCTAATTACTGAGCATTCTGGTGCTTAATTTCACGTGATAAGCCTGAAACTTTATAAACAAATGAATGGTCTCACTTCATTCTGAGGACAAAATCCTTTGTAGAAAATAGAAAAAGGTGGAGAAATGCCATTTGGAAGAAAAATGTACAAGCAGTACCTAGAAACACACACAGCAAAATACCGTTTAAACCAGGCTTCCCGCAGTTTACTGCTTGAGTACTGTGTCCAGTTCTGGGCTCCTCAATTCAAGAGAGAGGTTGAGGTGCTGGAACGTGTCCAGAAAAGGGCAACAAGGCTGGTGAAGGGCCTGGAACACAAACCCTATGAGGAGAGGCTGAGGGAGCTGGGGTTGTTTAGCCTGGAGAAGAGGAGGCTCAGGGCAGACCTCATTGCTGTCTACAACTACCTGAAGGGAGATTGTAGCCAGGTGGAGGTTGGTCTCTTCTCCCAGGCAGCCAGCAACAGAACAAGGGGACACAGCCTCAAGTTGTGCCGAGGGAAGCATAGGGTGGATGTTAGGAGGAAGTTCTTCCCAGAGAGAGTGATTGGCATTGGAATGGGCTGCCCAGGGAGGTGGTGGAGTCACCATCCCTGGAGGTGTTCAAGAAAAGCCTGGATGAGGCACTTAGTGCTATGGTCTAGTTGACTGGATAGGGCTGTGTGCTAGGTTGGACTGGATGATCTTGGAGGTCTCTTCCAACCTGGTTGATTCTATTCTATTCTAGGCCACCAGGAAGATTCTCCCATGTGGTTTTTATGTAGCGCTGTACTAAAAAGTTCTGACAAAGGAGAGGATCATTTATTCTTTTCAGCCAAACATCTAAACACAAGGTGCACTACACTAAGAACAGGTTCATATTTCGCTGAGATGTTTGCTTTGGAGAAAGTGTGTGGCTTATTGTGCTAGTTTGAGCCTAGCTAGAACGTTTTGGTGAGAAGAATTAGATTAGAGGCTGCGGAAGGAAAACAATGGTGATGCCTACTTCCCTCATAGGCTTGCTGAGAGATGTAAGAATAAGAATCCAAACATAGATAATGCACTCTACTTTCTCCTGCTGGGGAGCTCCAAGCTGCATCTATCTCTAACCTCTATGCCATTTCACTTCTAATCCACTTTGCTTCCTAACCCCCTGGCCGAACCTCCATTCTTTCTTGAGACTGGGGTAAGGTTGAGAGGGGTAGGGGGAAGGTGAAAGGGCAGTTGGGAGCCCCTCCTGGGGACTCAGGTTTCTGGGAGGGCTGCTGTGTTTCTGTATTACCTTTTTCCTTGTCTATTTCTGTCTATAACTGTATATACTGTAACTATCTTCTTGTATATTGAGCTAAGCTGTAAATATAAGCTTCAATCAATTTCCAGAGCATGCTGAGTCTAGTCTGGGTGATTTCCAAAGTGTGGGGGGGCAGGGAACACCCAAACCATCGCATTTATCATTCCAAAATGCCATTTCTTTCTCTCTACCTGCTAATATAAGGCTCCATGTAGGCCTACCATGAATACTTGCTTTTTGAAACTGATGTCAAACTTCTTTACTACCTATTATTATTATTGCAACATTTTTCTAGAGTGTCTTAAAAAGCAGAACATCACAGAATAGTAGGAGTTGGAAAGGACATCCAGAGACTATGGAGTCCAACCCCTCTGCCAAAGCAGGGTTACCTCTGGCATTGGTGAATATTCTCTTCGTCAAGGCAAAATATCTCTTTGCAAGGGACTCTGGTTTTGTAAGTCAGGTTTTGTCTATGTATTCATCTGGTGTCTTCCTTAACTGTGTCTTTATGAAGATGGCTTCACAGTGTATTGCAATAGAATTCTGTAGGTGCTTTGGAATTAGTGGAACATCAGCAATTAGCCTCTTAGAATCATAGAATCAGTCAGGATTGGAAGGGACCACAAGGATCGTCTAGTTCCAACCCCCTGCCGTGGGCAGAGACACCCTACCCTAGAGCAGGCTGGCCAGAGCCCCATCCAGCCTGGTCTTAAACACCTCCAGGGATGGGGCCTCAACCACCTCCCTGGGCAACCCACTCCAAGGTCTCACCACTCTCATGCTGAACAACTTCCTCCTCATGTCCAGCCTGAACCTACCCATCTCCAGCTTTGCTCCATTCTCCCTAGTCCTGCCACTCCCTGATAGCCTGAAAAGTCCTTCCCCAGCTTTTTTGTAGGCCCCCTTCAGATACTGGAAGGCCACAAGAAGGTCACCTGGGAGCCTCCTCTTCTCCGGACTGAACAGCCCCAACTCTCAGTCTGTCCTCACAGGAGAGGTGCTGCAGCCCTCTGAGCATCCTTGTGGCCCTTCTCTGGACACACTCCAGCATCTCCACATCCTTCTTGTAATGGGGGCTCCAAAACTGACACAGTACTCCAGGTGGGGTCTCAGCAGAGCAGAGTAGAGGGGGAGAATCACCTCCCTTGACCTGCTGGCCACACTTCTCCTGTTGTAGCCCAGGATCTGGTTGGCCCTCTGGGTTGCAAGTGCACACTGCTGGCTCATATTGAGATTATTGTGCACCAGCACCCCGAAGTCCCTCTCCTCAGGGCTGCGAGGTCTTTTTACACCTCTTCTAGCAGGTGTAAAAGAAGCTCTAATTCCTAAAGCAGCAGTTTAGTATTTAGAAACTCTTGAAAGCTATACCAGCATTTCACCAGCTGATAAAAATACAGCAGCCAGAACATGTCTATAGGTGTGGTAGATGTAATATGTTCAGATGAACTGAAAACACTTCGAATTCCTTTAGCAAGGATAATAATGCATCCTTTCTGAAAAGGAAAAATAATCCCTTGATACAATTATTTGTGTCTTTTCCCT
Organism: Tricholaema leucomelas; assembly: GCA_013400475.1. Taxonomy (NCBI): domain Eukaryota; kingdom Metazoa; phylum Chordata; class Aves; order Piciformes; family Lybiidae; genus Tricholaema lacrymosa; species Tricholaema leucomelas. The sequence goes on along the minus strand of WAAF01009561.1, from coordinate 16,043 downwards.
CCTGTTGTTGCATTACAGGAAGAAAGGACAGAAATTGAAGGCATGATTAGTAAATACCACAAAGAGTTCTGGTTCTATTCTTTTGACTATTCTAAAATCCTACCAAATATTTCCTGGATTTCCTCTTAGTGGTGTAGGACATAGACTTTCTGATCAAGATCAGATGTTTTGCTTCAGAGTGAGGATCTGTTTTTTTCCTGACAGCTAGCAAAGTTACTGCTGGAGCTTGAGGGGCTGAGAGTCATTCCTCTGTCTGTCCCATGGTGTTTCAGGTGTCTTAACAAGGGTCCTGCTGTTCATTACAGAAAAAAACCCAAACCCCAAACCCCTCACCATGGAACTCCAAGTGTTGCCAGTCCTAAATGCTCAAAAAACGTCTACCAAATGATGTAATGTTAACAGAGTGCTGACTCTCACTGGTGCCTAACCTGTGCCAACACAGAAGAGGAAAGCTCTCAGTTGATCATGATGTGAGCCACTCCTTTAGCTCAGGTGTCAATGGCCAAGTGGGTTTTGTTGCTGAAAGTCAAAGAGGTGATTCTTGCTGAGCCTGATACAGGACTGCATGAAACCAGCAGCTGCTCAGTGTGCTGCACTTAGGCACGTTTTTGTCTGCTATACTCTTTGCATACATTAAATTAATGTTACAGGAGTGCAGACCCTGTGCAACAGTGGGCAAGACCCTTTCCTACATTGAAGCCACACTCTATGCAGGAGACTGGGAGGAGTATGTGTGTCAGCAGAATCTTGAGCATGGCTTGGATTTGCTATTAATCATTCATCTTTGCATTGAATCTTAAAAAGGATTTAGGCTCTACAGTGCCTGGTGTTTGGGAAGCAGGCCCTTGCATTAGCATGCAGAGCCTCTGCAGGTTGTCTAGGCTTTTAGACACTGCAAGGTTATAGTGAAGATATGCCTGTGCTGAGTATTGTGGAGAGGTGTGAGCATGAGCTGTGTACTGCAGGTACAGGGTATTTGGCTGGATGTCTAAAGGAGTTCAACACAGCCAATGCACTAAAGAAGTCCTGTGAAATAAGAGTGGCCAGTGCACAGCTACTGAGAACTGCCCAGATTGTAGGAGATGCTGAGTTTTCTCTGGAGGTCATCCTCAGAGGGTTGAGATGATTTCATAGAATCATAGAATGATTTAGGTTGGAAGAGACCTTTAAAGGTCATCAAGTCCAAGTGCCCCACAGTGAGCATGAACAATTTAACTCATTTCATTGCCAGGCATAGCTGCCAAAGGAAGAAGACATGTTAGGGAATTATCCCTCTCATACTCACCTCTTACAGTATCTTAGTGTGTAAATCACTTGGGCATAGAAAACAGAATCATTTTCAAGTTCTGCTTTAGGTTTTTTCAACCTTTACTATTTCTCACCTTTTAAAGAGAAAGGGCTAGGAGCAATTTTGGATAAATGGCCAAACACCTCCCCCTGAGTTTTACTTCAGAATTTTTATCCAAATAAATGAGCCAGAGGGACACTACAGGCAAAATAGTGTTTAGTGGTTCTGGCAGAATTATCGATGGGTTGCACAGTAGTTTGATGAGAGCACTTTTTATTGACTCTGCCTTCTAATAAAGAGCCACAAATTCACTAGCATATATATCCTCTTAAATAAAACAATGCATTACTTCTGAAAATGCTCTCTTCTCTGTCTCCCTACAAGGAAACACGTTTGTGGATGACATCAAGCTGGGTGGTCCAGCTGACATGCTGGAGGGAAGGGATGTCATCCAGAAGGACTTTGATAGGCTTGAGAAGTGGGCCCAAGCCAACCTCATGAAATTCAACAAGGCCAAGTGCAAGGGTAGGACAGGACAGGACAATCCCAAGCACAAATATAGGCTGGGCAAGGAGTGGCTGGAGAGCAGTCTTGAGAAGAAGGATTTGGGGATGTCAGTTGATGACAAACTCAACATGATCTGGCAATGGTAGCTGTCAGCTCAGAAGGCAACCTCCCCTATAGGGACAGGCTGACAACCTGCTCTAGTGGGAGGTGTCTCTGCCTATGGCAGGGGGTTGGAGCTGGATGATCCTTGAGATCCCTTCCAACCTAAACCATTCTGTGATTCTAGATAGTTAAGGCTTGTGGTGGTTNCACAGACAGCAGGTTAGGGAGAAAAGTACATGCACCAGCTGCACTCAGAGAGCAACTGTGTTATCTATGTTTGTGTTCTTGTTTTTATCCATCTCAGCAAGCCTATGAGTGAAGTAGACATCGCCATTGTTTCCTTTTCACAGCCTATAATCTGATTTCTCTCACTAAAATATCCCAGCTAGTCTCCTCAAACTAGCACAGGGCTATTCTGCCAGGAGGAGGGAAGGCTCCAGGGAGATCTTAGAGTAGCCTTCCAGTACCTGAAGGAGGCCTACAAGAAAGCTGAGAAAAGACATTTTACAAGAGCTTGTAGTGATAGAATGAGGAGCAACGTCTTTAAGATTGAGGAGGAGAGGTTTAGACTAGAGATTGGAAGAAATTCTTTACAGTGAGGGTGGTAAGACACTGGAACAGGTTGACCAGGGAGGTCATGAATCCCCTCTTCCTAAAGGTGATCAAGGCCAGGCTGGATGAGGCTTTGAATGATCTGGTTTAGTTGGGGGTGTCTCTGCCATGGCACAGAGGTTGGACTTAGAGGATCTTCACGGTCCCTTTCAGCCAAAACCATTCTTTGAATCTATCAATTTCAGATATGATTGAAGTGGTTCCTGTGTACAGTGTTTTTAACAGACAGATATCAGCGTGCAAAAGATAATAAAGTGTTTCAGGATGTTTTGAAGTAACAGACACATCACTTATGTGTTGCTGTTGATGACATTGTCCCCTAATGTCATTTGTACATGCTTGCAATTAACCTGGGCCTGTAGTTTTCTATTGTGATTAAATGAGGTGGCTGTTTAAATCCAAAAGGGCACAGTGCTAATGCTCAGCACTATTTATTATCAGAACATGCATATGCATGCTTAGATGGAAGAGAGCTGCTTTTAATTCTCCTAAAGTGCAACCCAGAGTTTGGTTAGAGCTAAGATCTCAAAGGCAGACTGATTTGGATTAGTGGCACTTACAGACTGAGGCAGAGACATTTTGTATTATATGATCCACGTTTTAACTCCATTTGGCACTGAGGTAGGATCATTGTTCCTTGCATAAAAACCCTGTAGATCAGATAAGAATTGATTGTATTTGTTGCTTTAATGAAGTAAGATAGTGGATTTCTGACTAATGCATTGGAAAGTATTTATGTAACAGAGAGCCCTGCCGTCATAAATCACTTTGTGGGGAATGCAACCATTTTTTCAAATTTCATTGGAGGTCACCAGAGGTAGCAGCAAAATCAATTCAAATCAAATCACCCAGCTGCTGTATACATCAGAAGACTGCAAAGGAATTAATACACTTAGGTATTTGCTCTCCATGCGTGCCTAAATTAAATATTAACAGTTTGCATGAAGATGAAGATGTCCTGCATTCCAGCCAGTTAATATGCTGTTACACCAGGCAGGCCAGGTACCTTCTCAGTAGAGCCTGGCTGAACTTACCCTGGCTAAAGCACATATTGATAGTGTTTTTCCACCACAGGATATAGGTTTGAAATTGTTCTTACAGTTAAATCATTCCTTTTGGCAAGGAAAGTTCAATTCTGAGCTTCTAAACATTTTTTTTTTTCCACTGTTGACATTAATACCCACAGAGTGGAATTGCTGCAGTGAGTGTTGTTGAAGCCATTTCTGCTTCCTCTGTAGCTCAGGTTGGGAGTCTGCTATCTCATAGTTATGTTTAATGAGCAAATTCTAAAATACAAGAGTATTTTCCTTCTTTTGTTTTGACAGAGCCTGGCACAAGGATATAGTGCTCAGAGATGCAGAATGGTGGATCTTAAGTATCTTTTTTTTTCCCCAATAAAACACAAGTAGTCCTCTGAAACTGAAAAATCTCATGTAGTTTTGAGGCAAAAACTCAAAAATAAAAGCCTGCTTCTTCTTATAGCCTTTTTTCCTTTGGGAAAAATAAATGGACTTCCACTGTTCCCAAGGAAATGAATCATTATGTATGTTTACATATTCTTCCCTCTGTTATCTTCCCTTAGGTGGTAGTAATTAATGGAAATTCTCAAACAAGTGGGTTTCTTGGTAGATTTTAATATTTCTTCCTTTGACCTTACTTGAAGTTTCATAGAATCATAGAATTATTTTAGTTGGAAAAGACCTCCAAGATCATTGAGTCCAGCCATCAACCTTACACCACCAAGGCCTTTGAACTATCTCCCAAAGTGCCATGTCCACATGTTTCTTGGAACTCCTCCAGGGACAATGATTCTACCACCTCCCTGGGCAACCTATTCCAATGCCTGAACCACTCATTCAGCAAAGAAATATGTCTTATTACTCATCCCAAACCTGTCCTGGCACAATTTAAGTCCTTTTGTCCTATCAACTGATACTAGTCAGAAGAGACAATTTTTTGTGCTCACCAGGTCTCCAGAAGAGATGATTCCATTAGAAAAGTAGCAAGACAGAAGAGTGAAAGATCTGTAAGATTGATTTATGTCCTGCAGATTCTTATGGTTAGTTCATACATCAAAATACTGGTGAATGACAAAGGACATAGGACACAGAATGGGAATTCTCTGAGCAAAACATCAGTACTGAAGTTAGAAGTACCATCTCCTCATCAGCAGAAATGCCACTTGGTATGATAGCCTGATGGAGAAGACTTTCTCTAAAGTTTATGAGCATTTGTTATGCAGAGGATGCTCCTAGGTTCCGGATGTGCAAAAGGGAGGGAGTTTATGCTGTGTGTCCTATTTATCACCGTGGCACAGTTTTCAAAGTGAAAACTCTGTCTCAGTTGTGGTGAAATCAACAACAATGTGAGTGACAAACACTAGAATGAAATGAAGCCTCTGCCCATTTGCATGCTGGTTTTCATAAATTTGGTGAAAGTGAAGGTCAAGGCTGCTATTGCAAAGGCTGCATACTGAAAGCCACTTGATGCAATGCTGATGCATTGCTTGACTGAGAGAAACCTGAGGAAAGAGCCAATCTTACCAAGCAATTTCATACCAAACCTTCGGTGTCCTCTTCAACATGGAAGAGGTTAGTGGCTCTGCAGTGCCACAAAGTTGCAGGTTGGCATAGTTCTGCTGGCACTACAGAAAAGAAGGCAATGGCTTGCAGTATGTGTATTGTCACAGCTTAATTGCTGCTTCATTTATCAGTGCAGTTGAAGACCTTCTAAACTCCACACTTGGTTAATGAAAAGGTCCCTGAGCAGGTATTGCTCTAAAATGTTCAGTTCAAAATATAAGCCATAAACGAAGTGCCAGGAATAATTACAGTGTCAAATAGATTAAGAGGCAGTTCCTGGCCACAGAACTACAGGACATATTTAACAAGTCAGCTATCTAAATTTAAGAGCACATGCTCCACTCAAATGGAATAAATTTAAATCTTTTCCTGAGTTCTGCAATTACATAAACGTAATTAAACAATAGAGTAGTCACTTAGGGAATTAAATAAGGCAAGAATTCAGTCCATTTTTTCCTTACTTTTATCTTCAGGTCAGGTCGAAGGGACATTTGGAACCAAATCCACTCTTTATTTACACCTGTATAGATCCATTTGGCCCTAAGCCTGAAACAAAACAGAACTGGGCTGTAGCTCCTTTAGCACAGCAATACAACAAAATGGGAAGAAACAACATAAAATTAGATGAAGAAAATATTAAACCCATTTCTGAGATCTGTAGGCTTGCATGAATTACTCCACCACCTTCACATGTGAAGATTCTTCCTTCTATTTCATCTCCTGGGGCATCCTGTCAGGACCTAGAGAGGCTGAATGGGTGGGCAGAGGCCAGTGAGATATTTAACAAGGCCAAGTGCAGGGTTCTGCACTTTGGCCACAATAACCCCAAGCAGCGCTACAGGCTGGGGACAGAGTGGCTGGAGAGCAGCCAGGCAGAAAGGGACCTGGGGGTGCTGGTGGATAGTAGCTGAAGATGAGCCAGCAGTGTGCTCGGGTGGCCAAGAGAGCCAATGGCATCCTGGCCTGGATCAGGAGCAGTGTGGCCAGTAGGATAAGGGAGGTTATTCTTCCTCTGTACTCAACACTGGTCAGGCCACAGCTTGAGTATTGTGTCCAGTTCTGGGCTCCTCAATTCAAGAGAGATGTTGAGATACTGGAACATGTCCAGAGAAGGGCAACAAGGCTGGTGAAGGGCCTGGAACACAAACACTATGAGGAGAGGCTGAGGGAGCTGAGGGTGTTTAGCCTGGAGAAGAGGAGGCTCAGGGGGGACCTCATTGCTGTCTACAACTACCTGAAGGGAGGTTGTAGCCAGGTGGGGGTTGGTCTCTTCTCCCAGGCAACCAGCAATAGAACAAGGGGGGACAGCCTCAAGTTGTGGCAGGGAGGGATAGGCTGGATGTTAGGAGGAAGTTCTTGACAGAGAAAGTGATTGGCATTGGAATGGGCTGCCCAGGGAGGTGGTGGAGTCACCATCCCTGAGGGTATTCAAGAAAAGCCTGGATGAGGCACTTAGTGCCATGGTCTGTTTGACTGGATAGGGCTGGGTGCTAGGTTGGACTGGATGATCTTGGAGGTCTCTTCCAACCTGGTTGATTCTATGATTTTATGATCCTTGCTGCCACCTATTAATACTATGTATAATTTGAGTCAAAATAGATCAGGCTGGTTATCAAATTCCTGGGGTAACTAGTAATAATGTAACTGAACTCTTCATTTCAGTAGCTGAAACCTGATTATATAATTATATATGATGAATTATAAAATTAGATATTTTATCTAGAAACTGAAATTATATTTTTTCTATTATTATAAATTCTATAGTGAGGCACCTAAATAAGACTCCAGTGCCAACGTGTGATAAATGTGGATTTGTTTCATCGTAAAGGATGATGATGGCTGCACCTTTTCCTCCTGTTATTATTAACCCCTAACCTCTTGCTTTGCTGGCAAGTTACGATGACTGGGAGAAAACTACTTAGAAACATGCTGTTAAAAATACTCTACAGGAATAAATATACAAATACAGGGATGAGGAAAAGACCTGCTGGAAGCTGCCAAATGGAGTGTTCCATTGTATATATGAATATCCAGTGCAGTGCAGGTTGAAGTCTATTGTATATAGGACTGAAAAAAGCTGGTTCTTAATGCTAGAATTAGCTTGACTTATGTGAAAAGTTCCTAACTTGCCGTCTTCTTTTTCATGTTTTGCTGTAAAAGCCATGCCTGATGTCTTCTGCTGTAACACATTAAATTTAATGCAGCTGAACCTGATTCTGCAAAGCAGGCAGGCAGCATTTCCTCTGCTAAATTTACCTCTAACAGAGAGGTTACTCAAACTCAACCAATAGAACTCATCTTATGACACATTATTCACAGTTGTGGATTTATTCTTAATCCTGTCAGCTTTATCTCCAAAGAAATGGGATGGTCCTTCTGAGGTAAACTAATCTTAGAGGTGTTCATGAAAACTATGCTGGTAATTGCTGTGAAAAGCCTTGACTGAATGCTTGGAAATCTTTCCTTCAAAACTGGGTCTAATTATTCTCACCTTCACACAGCACAGTTCTCTTCCTTTTATTGTGGCCTATTTAATCCTGTTTAGACTTTCTTTTCCCAATTTTCAAGATGGAAACAAGTAATAATTTTGCTTTTCCTCAATGTGCAAAGCACTGCAAAACACAGAGTAGTGAACATGCCAAGGTTTGCAGAGTGGAAACCACTACTAAATCCTGCAGTCTTTCTCTGTTAAGACTTTTTGCTGTGTGAAGACTTTTCCTTCTGCTCAGAGTGGATTATTAATCCTTTTGCAATCAGTCACCACTTACCACACTTTTAATTAAAGATGATTATTATTTCCAGGTTATATGGGTAAGGTTACAGGTGGTAAGATTCAAAATATTGCTATTAGTAATGACATTATGACATAACTATCTAGGAAATATGATTTTAAATATATAGCTGGGATTTAATATAGCTGAAAGGTGATATTATCTATAAAATTAAGATCTCAAAGACTCAGCCAGTGTCAGCATGCAAAATCACACCAGATAATTCACAAAGATAGAATGCTTGAGCAGAAGCTTGGATTCCAGTCTCAAATTCTCTTCAGTGTCTTTACAGAAATTCAGTTCATACTGGTGCTTGTGATGTTTGGGATATAGGTGACTAAACAAAGTCAGGAATCTAAGTACCATACTCTGACAGATTCAAGACTGAAGGTTGGTATGAGCAACAAAGGCAGTAGAAGATGCCTGGTTTTCAGAAGCTGGGTATTGGCAAGGGACTATGGCAAAGTCTTAGGCAGCCTATTCCAATACTTGACCACTCTTTCAGTGCAAAGACTTTTCCTAATGTCTGGCCTAAACCTCCTCTGGTGCAATTTGAGACCATTCCCTCTCATCTTATCATTCGTTACTTGGGAGAAGACAACGACCTCCACCTGACTCCAATCTCCCCTCAGAAAGTTGTAGAAAGTCACAAGGTCTTCCTTCAGCCTTCTTTTCTCCATGCTGCACAAGCTCACTTTCTCCTCACAAAACTTGTGCTCCAGACCTTTCACCAATTCTGTTTCTTCTTTTTGGATGTGTGATGAAAAAAAGGAAATGAAAACTGTAAGTACTTACAAAATGAGGTTTGGGTGTTGGTAGTGAGGAAGACATAGTATTTTCCATAATAGCTGTGAAAATATTTTTCTTTCCAAAGAATGTTTGTGTTGCAGTGTAACTGTAGTTGGCTGAATCATTGGAGCTTGTGTGGTGGAGGGGGAGGAATTAAAGCAAAAATTTACATCAAGCTTTTAAAGCTTTTAGTACAAGAAACTTTCTGTTATGGCAACAAATCACTGACTTGGAGCCTCGAAGTGTTTCGTCCCAGGTTTTGTAATGCCATTTCACATCTCATGAAGGTCTACTACCTTCTTTGTCAATCCATGTTGGGGAACTTCCAAGCCAGACTTGCAAATCAGTTCAAAAGATGTTGAGGAGGACTCCTTAAGATATGGGCTGCTCAGGCTCACAGCCCGTGGAATTTAACAGGTCTCACTGGAAGCAGCCTGCTTCCCCCATGGTCAGATCCTATTACAAACCCTGCTTTGTGCTGAGGCTCACATCTATGCACAGTTGGGTTGAGGCCTTGGGTTTGATAGAGCAAAATGAATCTTTATCTAAAGAAAACATATTTCTTCCTTTTGGCTACAAATTTGAGAGCCAGAATATGAAGTATTGACTGAACTGAACCAATTATGTCTGGCACTAAAACGTTCCAAATCCCTGCCTGGGAAAGCTGCTAGAAGAAACTTTTCTGTCTCCTTCCTGCCCCTTTCCCATATTTCTCCTGGTTGAAGGAGATGGTTCAACAGACTACAGCAGGCTGGGAAGGGAATACTCTACTGATGGGACCTGACAGCTCTTTGACCACATTGCCTAATCAATACTCACACCTAAACAAAGCACATCACATGATTTTTGAGCACTTCCCATCTTAAATAAGGTTAAATTTAAAGATTGTCTTTAGTTTCCCCACTGGGAAATGAAATGACAGTAGTTTCTTTTGTGCAGGGAGGTATTACTTCATTGCCAGCTTGTGACTGGCTAGAACCTCATGCATATGTGTGCACCTGGTGCCATACAGAACATCTATCGTGAGAGTGCTCTCCTGTGACATGCAGTCTAAAAGCAATAGTAACTGAAAATTTAATGTCCATTATGGTGTAGAAGACTCTCTTTCAATTAAGCTAGGTATAGCACTTGATGAAAAATTAAAAGGAGAACAGTTTTCTCTATGACTTTTCTGCCAGTGTATGTGGAGTACTTTGCAGACCTATGGCTGGGAGCTGATAGAAAGTTCTGTTTCTTCCAAATCTTCTTTTCCAAGAGTGCTGGCTGCACAATTTGTTTTTGTTGTTTCAATTGCTTCATCTTCAGGAAGCAAATTCTGCTCAGTGATGGGATTGTTTGCTGTTTGCTACCTCAGCTATCACAAAATATTTGTGCTTCTAATTCCTCATTTACACTTAAGTTTGCCTGATAAATAAGTTGGTTTAGATTTTGCAAATACCAGACAGCAAATAATAAATTATTAAAGAGGGACAAATAAAAAGTTTAAATGTCTAAGGTAGCTGAAAAATGAAGTCTTTTACATGTTGTGAGAGGGTGCAGTCTGTTGTCTGATAGTCCTAGGTTGGTGTCAGTACTTTTGCTTAAATGATCTAATAATTAAGATGCTAGTTCTGTAAACATTAAACTTCATATTGGAAGAGTGAGGCTATGCAATGCGCTTCTAGAAGATCCTTGCATACCATGCAGTGTCAGAAGGTAGCTAATGCATCCACCTTGCCTCTGGCCAGCTTTAGAGGGTCTGATTTGGGATTAGAGGCAAGTAGAGCCAAGCAAGGCTGTGGGTATGCTCAGCATCTAATTGCCATGTGCTAGTGCTGAAGGACTGGGTAGTTCAGCTCTGTCACCCTCCATCCCAGGCAATCAGCAACAGAACAAGGGGACACAGTCTCAAGTTGTGCTGGGGGAGGTATAGGCTGGATGTTAGGAGGAAGTTCTTGGCATTGGAATGGGCTGCCCAGGGAGGTGCTGGAGTCACCGTCCCTGGAGGTGTTCAAGAAAAGCCTGGATGAAGCACTTAGTGCCATGGTCTAATTGATTGGACAGGGCTGGGTGCTAGGTTGGAGTGGATGATCTTGGAGGTCTCTTCCAGCCTTGTTGATTCTATGATCCTTTTGTCCCCTTCAGCGCTGAAGGATTCCTCAGTGATCTGTCCCACAAAAGAAACTGCTCCAGAAGAGGGTTGTGGGCTTCTCTGTCAGAACATGTATCTGAGGTGCAAGAGCTAGGAGGAAGCCATTTAAGCACCTGTGGGTCTGGTTAAACAGCTGATGTACCTTTTCCAGTCTTTGCAACAAAGAAGGATGACTGAGTGATCATGCTAAACCCCATGTTTCTAATGTAATATGGATTGCTTTGGAGAGAATAGGTTCCCCCAGCTTGTCAAGAGAAAAACTGGAGTAACACTGAAGTAAATGCATGTTAAGCAATCTAAACTATGTATGTTACAGTACACGGAGTCTTGGAATGTTTTCTCTTGAGTATCTCAGCTCTTTAAAGTACTGGTTCCTCTGATTTTTTTCCAAATATGGGAAGAGGAACATTGAGCCTGGACATCAAGTCAGTGTTTTCCTAGTCAAGAATTAGCAAGTGTAGCTTGTGCAGCAAGGTGAAATGAGTGGAGATATGATGACAGTGAAAGAGTGAGGGAAGTTGCAGGAGAAAGAGCAAGAGAGCAGTGAACTCTGACCATCTATTGCTTTGCAGCCTTACTCAGGCTGCATTCCACATGCTGCATTTTTTTCAGGACTACTCAAGTCAGTTACACAGACTCCAAATTGTAGGTGAACTGGATTGCTCTCCTCTTTGAAACTTTGGCACTGGTATCTAGCTGAGAAACAGCAACCAGTATGTTACCTGTGCAACTTTAATGCAACTCTGCCTGATGCTGATCACATGCAATTATTCTCTGTAAGACTCTAGGTCTCTTCTTTGGGAGAATCAATTGCAAATAATGTTGATTAGCCTTGATGGTGTCAAGTACACATGAAAAAGCTTAGTGCATTACTGGATGTAAACTTGAAGTTTCTGATCAAGTAAACCCCCCCCAGAGGTGAAGGTTTGTAGACAAAAACTAGTTTAATCGGTAGTTAGGTGTCATACAACATCCAACCCCAGTCCTTTGTGCATCTGTATGGAAACCTGATGATAGTTACATAAAAATGGCTGGTTTTCAGTACTGATCAAACAAAAACTTCTAGGGCAAGGGACAAAAAGGGAAGAAAGTGAAGAGAAAAATATAATCTTTCTCGAAAATGACAGACTGTTCTAGCTGGAGCTTCCAGCTGCAATACTGGCCCGAGGCACTTGTCAGGCATGGACTATTGCACTCCAACCAGTTTAGCTTTTGCAAAACTATCACCAACAGCAAGCACTGACAAGTGTCAGTCAGTATTAACCACAGACAGTAAGTGCTCCAGCTAAAACATTTGCACTTCCAGCGTTGTGTATGGTGGTGATAAATGAAACAATTCTCTTAGAGGTAAATAGCACCCTACCAAGGGAGGAAAGGAAAAGGGCAAACTACTTGGCAGCCTCAAAGTCTGAGGTGATCAAATAAAACCATCATTTCTTTGTCTGTTTTTATCACCTATTCTGGTAACTTGCCTGTGAGGTTTCTTCTGGTTTTGCTATTGATGCTCACAGTTACACATCAGCTGAGCATTCAGTATGAGATTAAATGAGGAACATAAGGTTAACCTCATGAGGTTGAGAAACCATTATTGACTCTTAAGTATAGTGCTTGGTTGATGGCATCTGTTCAAACTTACATGTATGATGTGTTTTCCTACTTTATTTTCAGAGGAACAGAAAAGCTGTGTATATTGTTCTGTTGCTTATGCAGGTATCCATGGATATTTTGCTGCAGAATCATTTTCCTTAGCAATGAGGGAAAGTTATTTAGCCATTATCAGTAGATAACACATCTTAGAAGACCTGATGGGTTTTTTTTGATATTCCAATCTCTTTTTCCATCCAAAAAGCAAAGAGCATCATGAGTTTTCTTAAAGTGTTAGGAAATTTTATTTTAATCCCCCACAACCAAGCCATGTAAACAGCTGTTAAGTCCTTTAGTGATGGCTCAACTGTTACAGAGCTCTGCAGTAGTGTGATTTATATTTTTTTTTTCTGTCAAAATATTTGTCACCTTATATTAGGATTATACAAGTTCCTATGCCTCATGTGAGATGCTTTTTCAGAAATGATTTGCACTCTTTGCAGTCAGAGTCCAAATGCAAGAAGCTCAATTAGGTAAGGACCATCTCCCTAACAGCTGGATGGTGCAGGACATGTCCTTAACTGAAGAGTTTGAAGTGTGCTAATCATGCTCTTGTGCTGCGTGAGCCAGTCTCCTAAACCACAAAAATGTTGAATACCTTTGCTCTGCTGTCTTCAGTCCAGTATCTCTGTTGTTTTTGTGGTTTGTGGCTTTTTGTTTTGGTTTTGTTGGTTTGGGTTTGTTTTTTTTCTTCTCTGTAAGATTGCTATGTGTGATTTAAAATGTAGAAGATATTCTATCAAATGATAGAAAAGTAGCACTTCCAGTGAGAATGTTACTGAGTCCTAGCTTGGAAAGACCGATGCTTTTTTTTTTTGCTGCCCTATGTAATAACAGTAGGCAGCTGTATGCTGCTGCCTCTGAGATTCAGACCCTCTACAGTCTCTTTGCTTGCTGTATTTCATTAACTTTTATAAACCTCTTGCCTTCAATAACAGCAAATGAAACTCCAGCACAATGTCTCCCTCTAGGCCACATACAACTCCAACTTCCAATAATTCAGTGTTGGAGTTGAATAAAAGACAAATTATTCTGTCATGTGTCAGTAGCTACAATAGATCAACCAATAAAGCAAGGTACTTACTGTGAAAGAAGCAGAGATATTTGCAATTACTGCCAGCTCCTTAATTGCCCACAGTGCCGGGCTGTGTGGAGCCGCGCGGCTCGTTGGGTTGTACAAAACACCTCTTCCTGTTTGGCTCCAAACCTTGAGTTTCCTGTGCGCATGGGCACATGGGACCAGAAACAAAACTTGGGGTTTATGTGGTTTGTCATGTTAGTTTAAGAAAGTACAAGGTGATAATCTTAGCTAAGTGAAAAAAGCTTCTCTCTTCTGGCTAGCTTGTGTTTGAGCACAGCTGAGCTGAGTTTGAGCGAAGCACGGCAACCACAAGCACTCCAAAACTTTTGCTTTCTTGTGAACAGGCTTCATATCGTCCTACTCAAAGCAAAACAGCATATGATCCTTCTAATGAGATTGGTACAGTAAGCTCACTGATATCCTCTAGCCTTTATTCATCTCCCCCCTGCCAAAAAACCTTCCAGAAGCCTGGCGCTGTAGACACATGTGGGACCTTAGTGTGAGTGTATTAATATATAAACACTCAATCACAATTCTTGAGCAAAGGAGAGATGGTTTGGTTTGGTTTGGTTTTAAGACTGTCTCGTTTGTTCTGGGGCATCTTTGCTCATTCATGTTTTAGAAGAGGAAACAACTTGCTTGGTAGATGTTGCCACTGCATATGTGTGTGCGGTAGAAGTCACCATCTCTGGAAGCGTTCAAGACACGTGTGGACGTGGCACTTTGGGACATGGTTTAGTGGCCATGGTGATGTTGGTTTGACAGTTGCACTTGATGATCTTAGAGGCCTTTTCCAATCAGAACAATTCTATGATTCTGTGGTTTTGTCTGGGGTGGGGTTAATTTTCTTCCTAACAACCTGTAGGGTGCTGTGTTTCAGGTTTGTGACCAAAAAGGTGTGGATAACACACCAGTGTTCTAGCTATTGCTCAACAGTGTTTACACAGCGTCAAGGTGGAAGTGGGCAAGAGATACTGAGAGGACAAAGCCATAGGAGAGCTGACTCAAAGTGACCAAAGGGATATGCCATGCATGTACATGGCATGTACATGACCATGTATCATGGTCAGCAGCAAAACCAGTCAGGGTGAGGAGTTTGGNGTGGCCATGGTGATGTTGGTTTGACAGTTGCACTTGATGATCTTAGAGGCCTTTTCCAATCAGAACAATTCTATGATTCTGTGGTTTTGTCTGGGGTGGGGTTAATTTTCTTCCTAACAACCTGTAGGGTGCTGTGTTTCAGGTTTGTGACCAAAAAGGTGTGGATAACACACCAGTGTTTTAGCTATTGCTCAACAGTGTTTACACAGTGTCAAGGTGGAAGTGGGCAAGAGATACTGAGAGGACAAAGCCATAGGAGGGCTGACTCAAAGTGGCCAAAGGGATATGCCATGCAATATTGTATCATGGTCAGCAGCAAAACCGGTCAGGGTGAGGAGTTTGCCAGGTTTTTCTGTTGTTCAGCAGCTGAATAGGCAGCAGGTAGCTGGTGCTGAGTGATTGCTTTTTGCATTGCTTGCTTTTCTTTTGCCATCTTTTTCTCTTGTACTTACTAAGGTGTCTTTATCTCAGCCTGACTTTTTTCACTTATGCCCTCCTGATTTTCCTCCCTGCTCCTGCTGGGTAGGGGGAAATGAGCGAGCAATTGTGTAGTGCTTAGCTCCTTACCATGCTTAACCACAACAGGGGTCGTGGCCGGTTCAGAAAAACTGCATGGATACTGGGAGCTAGAAATTACCTGATTTAATGGTGTCAGTCCTTACCTTCCAGTGTGCAGAATGATACAAATTGCTTCTGTGATTTATTGCACTCCTGGTTATCAGGAGAGGACAAATATATTTCATTTCTGCTAAGTAATGTATGCATGTATTCATACAACAAGCTACTTTGTCAATGTCACATTAATTATCCAATAATATTGAACTTAATTCTTGCTGTAAATGTAGATGTGCATTTCCTTGCTTTGTAATAAATTATGTGCCAAACCATACCTGTTACTGCAAAAATGTTTCTAGTAAAGCTTATCCTTGCCAATTAGCTTAAAAATTAATAGCAAGAGATTTCCCCCATCCTCTATTTGCTACTTCAGGTATTATAAATCTTTTTCACTTGGTATAGGCAGACTTTGCTGGTTAATAAGCATCATCATATGGTGGTTATGCTGCAGAAACAGCAGTCAAATTAGTGGATTCAAATGTTCTTATCCTGGCCGAGATTTCAGCCAAGGAAAGCAGTGTGACTGTTGCATCCATTTCTCCTAGTTTTATCCACTGTGAAGATAAATAGTTCAGCTCTCTTGTGTCTTCATCGGGACTCTCTGCAGATAACCTTACAGTAACTGCTTCCATTTTGGAAGATTCACGGATTGCATTGGCTTGGAAGGGACCCTCAAAGGTCAGCTCATCCAAAACCCCTGCAGTCAACAGGGACACTTCCAACTAGACCATGCTGCCCAGGGCCACATTGAGTATGATCTTGAATGTCCTCATGGACAGGTTGCCACAACTCTGGGCAACCTGTTCCAGCATTTTACCAC
>WAAF01009560.1:10234-61886 GCA_013400475.1 Tricholaema leucomelas | reverse complement strand
AGAGAAGACTCCCAGGTGACCTTCTTGTGGCCTTCTAGCATCTGAAGGGGGCCTACAAAAAAACTGGGGAGGGACTTTTTAGGCTCTCAGGGGCTGGGGGGAATGGAGCAAAGCTGGAGATGGGTAGGTACAGATTGGCCGTGAGGAGGAAGTTGTTGAACATGAGAGTGGTGAGAGCCTGGAATGGGTTGCCCAGGGAGGTGGTTGAGGCCCCATGCCTGGAGGTGTTTAAGGCCAGGCTGGATGAGGCTGTGGCCAGCCTGCTCTAAGGTAGGGTGTCCCTGCCCATGGCAGGGGGTTTGGAACTAGATGATCCTTGTGGTCCCTTCCAACCCTGACTGATTCTATGATCCTATGAAAACCAGTGTCTGTATGTCTCAGATTCCACAGACTGAGGTTTCAGCAGGTAGTTTTTTATCAACCCATGCTCCTGACAAACTTCAGAATAAAATTGTGCATGCAGACTGGCAGAAACATCCCTCAGTGCTGCTTCATTATTAGACAAAACTAGCAGCAATGAGAGGAAAATTACTGCAGACTTCTGTGTCTGCGACACAGGCATTGGATGCTTAACTACTGCATGATCTCTACAGGGGTGCACTGTGATGATGAAATGTGTAAGACCACTCTAGCAAATAATCTATTTTTAGAGTGTTAGGCTTTATACTTTTGTAAAAACCAAATACAGAATTTGATCAAAAGTTCATAGCCACTTTATTCCTTCTTGGTTTGGGCATTGCTGCCTCTGGGTAGTGGTTATTCCTTTATCCCATTCCCGTATCACTGACTTGCATCATAAACCTTGGTAAGTGGTAAAACTGGTACTAACTTAAGTCCTTCCTGTGCCATTGTCTCACAGACTACAACTGATTCGAGCACTAGTGAGAGCAGGAGTGCTGATGACTATATTATGGTTTCTAAAGAAGAGGAAGGAAGTAGAAGCAGTGTCCCTGAGCCAGTGCAGTCGCTTCAGGTACACAAGGAGGCAGCGGTGAAGCCAGAAGCTCCATCTCGTTCTTCTTTGGTGTTCTCTGACCCACTGATGGGCTCCATTTCAGCCTCCTCCAGCAACCTGAGCTCCAGCCCGGATGATGACAGTAGTAACAACAGCAAGGATTCTGACTTTGCTATTGTCAGCCCTCTGGACATCTAAAGAAGCAGGTTGGGAGTGTTTTGGATGTCAGTCATTACAACTCTGCTCAAGTTGCTATGATTCCATGGGCCGGGTAGTTCTTTGGACTAGTGACAGAAGATAGATAAAGGTAACTCATTTCATCTGCCAAAAGCCTAAATTGGGAAAAAAAAAAAAAGAAAGGCAATTTTCAAGTTTTCTAGAAGAATAGACACCTTTTGATAACTGCCTTAAATAAAGATCCAGTAAAACCCAGCTCTAGTATACAGTTACTAGTTTATTTAGGAGCTTTGTTATCATAGAACTGTTGCTTTACCAAAACATAGATTAGTATGTGCCAGGTACTATAATGGATTAGGAACTATGTAGATAGTTGGCATCAGACCTGAAGCAGCAAAGACAAGCTAGCTTTAACATCATCTTTCTACAGAATATGCTTGACTGGGTTTTCTAAGGAGAAAAGGGTACTGCTTCTTCAGAGACTGATAAGAGAAGTGAGAAATGTGTATCAGAAAGATTAAAAGTGCCATTGTGGCAGTGAGCTTGTTCTCAGCTGAGGAATCCCAGTTTCTTCATTTTCATCAGGCAGTAGCCTGAGGTGCATTCAAGGCAGAGATTTGTGCACTTGTTCTTCAGTGCTGTCTTACAGGAGAATGTGCAACAAATTCCTTGAGAACAGGGACCGATATGACAGAGCCTTATTTCCTTTTGCCTTCTTATTTTCCCCTTGAGAATTCCCAGTTCACCCTGTTACCTCTTTACTTCTGTCTAATTCTGCTCTCCTTGGCATGAATTCTCTTTTTATTTTACTGAGACTACCATGGTTAAAACAGTAGGTGCAAGGGAAATTAGAGGATTTCATAGTCTACACCCGAGCCAACTGAACTAAAACTGGCTTGGATATGCTAACTTACCAGGGAAGGGTGGAAAGCAAAATGAACTGTTCATTATGAAAAGCACTTTATGTCTCATGGCTATTATCTTCTTTAGACTCTGTTTACATATATTCCTGTATGATTTCCACATTTCTAGTCAAGAAAATCTTAATGGTGCAGCAGCATTAACCACCAGAAAGCTTCTAATCAACTCTAGAACTTGTTCTGTGTGAAGGTGTATTTCTTTCCCTGCAAGTACACAGTACATCTTAATAGCAGATTTTTTTTCCCAAGGAGACAAGGAGCAGATTTTTATGCTCTCTGACCCCTGTAAACTTGTAGTTGAATTCACAAAAAGAAACCCATGGTGAGTGGACACTTCATGCAGAACCTACACAGAGATAGCCTGAGGAACGAATGCTACAAGGTCGCTCGGTAAGAGCAGCAAGAAGAACTGCATTGGTTCCTTTTAAGATGCGGCAACTTCCTAACTGCATGGCAAGGCTTGCCTCGGTTTGGAGCTAAGAAATGGGAGCTGTCTGCTGCTTACTCTGTGATTGTAAATGTATTCTGTATTCCAAAGACAAGGTGACCTGTGTTTTGCTGGGTTTAGATTTTACAAGGTCTGTGTTGGTGACTGAATCAGAGATAACTGTCAGGTAATTACATGATAGCTGCCATATTCTTACATGTTCAGAAGCCACCATGGTGTCCTTCTGAGATTATTTGTGCCTTGTAGAGTAAAAAGATACTAGAATGTTACGAGCAGGCATAGCATCATACCTCTCTGTGACAGAGTGATATGACCAGTCAGATGGCTGGTTAGATGAAAAGATCTTAAATGCATAACATTTTGGAGAGGTGTTTGTTTTGGTTTGATTTTGGAATTCAGCATGCATGCCTGACTTCAGATTTGTTTTCTTCCCCTGGGTTTGCATGAATGCCAGGGGATTAGGTGGATGTTGATTTATTGAAGTCTTTTCGAGCTTTATTCTAGCCTTAACCCATTCAACAAGGCTTGTGCCACACCACCAACAAAGGAGAATCTGTTCAAGAAATACCTTCGGGAAGAGGAAAGAAGTATTCTGGGGACAAAGAGGAAAGTTTTGTATTCTGTGATGCATAAACCTTCAAAGAGATTCCAGTACTTTGGCAGGGGGAAATATTTTTCCTTTTTTTTTTCCCCTTCTTTTCCTTTTAATTGATTTTTTTTAATCCTTTTGTCTTCTGATTTCTGTTCTGGTTGTTTGTTTCAGGGATCACACTGCTATTTTCCTGAACGGTCTCGTTGCCAATGCAAGGGCATGATTTGTACAGTTCTTTTATTTTTGTAGGTTACCAATGTCTTTTGTGTTGAATATTTTCAAACCACTGAAAGTATATAAAAATCTGGGGAGTTTCTAACAAGTTTTCACTTCTAATCAGTGAGTAGTGGTGAGCTGAATACCTGTCACGCTGTGGGCTACGACAAACATCCTCGGAAGCAGAAAAAAATGATTGTAAAAATAAGATCAGAGGAAATTGCAACACGTGAATCTGCTTTGGTTATACCATGTCCTTCCATATCTCAATTGTGTAGTCTCTGATAATTGATCATAGTGCAGAGAGAGTTAGAATTTTGTGTATTTGTTAAGTTAGAAACTTGTAAGTTAGGAAAGATGCCATCACCCTATCTGGTGTTATGTTCAGAATATACTGAGAAGGAAATTGTCATTGAAATAGAAGATTATTCTTTTTCTCTGAAGATGACCTGCTTGTAATGTTCATGGGTAACAGTAATCAGAGAGAAAAACTGTATGCATTGCAACTTGCTGATGAAAACTGATATGGGATGAAGATAAGCATCCGAGACTGTTGTACTGTATCCCGCGTATGTACTTCATGATGAGCCGAAGGCTCTTGCATGTCCTGTCAGTTGTAAGTGCTGCGACCAGGCAGACTCACATTCTGAATGGGTATTCATTTAGTTGTGGAACTTTGTATCTTTACTCTGGAAGAACATCTAGCCTGCTTTATTAAAGACAGAATTAACAAGTTTTCTAGGCTGTGCTTGTGCTGTTTTCTCAAGAAGGAGGGGAAGCTTTTTTGACTGCAACAGTGGAAGTGCAATTTCTGAAGAAGCATGATTTAAAGTTTATAAACTATCTCATTATCTAGATAAGCACAACGTTTAGTAATATTTTCATCAGATTTTGTGTGTATGATCCAGGGAATAAAACTGCCTGGCATTTGTCTCACCCAAACACCATAGAACACTTCCAGTTTTACCATATTTGTGTATCTGAGAGTAACAAAAGAGAATTTAACGTGATATGACTTTATGATTTCATGAAACTTAGTATAGTTGTGTCTCACTCACAGTGCCAGTATCTGCAGTGTCCTTTATTGAATCTCAGTACTTCATTTCACATTCTTAAATGTCTTCTATTATCCAGTATGTTCCCCTCATTAGATGGCATTGGGGCAGCTATTTAGAAGATTAAATTTCCAGTCTAGGGTGTACTTGTGCCTGGCAGTTGCAATGTCACCTGTTCAAACAGGGACGCAGCAGTTCTAAACGCGAACAGATTTCCATGTTCTGGGTATCAACCCTTAAATAGTAGTTTTGATTTTGTGCTGCACGTGTTGGTCTCCAGTGAATGTCTGTAATGGTTTATTAGACTTCAAAAGGTGCAACTTTGTAAAATAAACTTCATTTGGCAATGGAATAGTAATTACACTGCCTGATAGTCTGTGCCATTCTTTTTTGTGAGTGATTATACACAGTCTCTTGAGTCACCAAATCTGCTAGACTCCCACTTGAGTAGCTGGCTAAACTTAGAGGTGAAGGAGTATGAAAGAAAGTCAGAGAAACAGCAACCTGAAATGTGCACATAGGCAAGTGCCTGCTACTTGCAGTATATTTAGCTGCTGAAATAATGAGGAAGGGTTTAGATATGTGGAAGGATCCTGCAAGAGGCAAATCCTGGAAATAGACTTCGAACCAGAAAGGGTGGAGTATGAGATTCTTAAGCTACAGATTCCTTAGGGCAAGAACCATCTTTTTTTCTCTGAGTTTGTACAGAGCTTTCAGTTTGCCATGAGCACAGATGCTGTCAAAGTTAAGGTAACTAATATAGTCATTACTTCAGGTAGAGTATTTACAGGTCCTGCTTACAGGTGAAGGAGCATGAAAGAGAGAAACAGCAACTTGAAACATGCACATAGGGAACTGGTTTGCCTGCTGCTTGCAGTGTATTTAACTGCTAAAATAATGAGGAAGGGTTTAGGTACGTGGAAGGTTCCTGCAAGAGGCAAAGTGCATAACCCTGGAAACACACTACAAAACAGAAAGAGTGGAGCATGGAACTCCAGCTACAGATTCCTTAGGGCAAGAACCATCTTTTTTTTTCCTCTGAGTTTGTACAGAGCTTCTAGTTTGACATGAACACAGATGCTGTCAAAATTAAGGTAACTAATATAGTCATTACTTCAGGTGAAGTATTTACAGGTCCTGCTTACAGGTGAAGGAGCATGAAAGAGAGAAACAGCAACTTGAAACATGCACATAGGGAACTGGTTTGCCTGCTGCTTGCAATATATTTAACTGCTAAAATAATGAGGAAGGGTTTAGGTATGTGGAAGGATCCTGCAACAGGCAAAGTGCATAACCCTGGAAACACACTATGAAACTGAAAGAGTGGAGCATGAGACTCTTAAGCTACAGATTCCTTAGGGCAAGAACCATCTTTTTTTCTCTGAGTTTGTACAGAGCTTCTAGTTTGCCATGAACACAGATGCTGTCAAAGTTAAGGTAACTAATATAGTCATTACCTCACTGTGTTTTGCTCTTTCAAACAGTTTGATGTAATCCAGTTATGATAACTCAGCTGACAGCAGTAGTATTGTATCAGAGGAATTTGGACCCACACTGCAGAAATAAGTGCAACTGAAGAGCAGCAGTTTAAATAAATTGCAACCAAAACCAAATTCCACACCAGAAACAGCATAACCTTGTTGCCAAATACAAAACCCTCTATTTTTCTCCAGGAATATATGAAATACTATAAGTTTTGGTTTGTTTTTTTTTCATGTGCTTCAGGTGGCATTTGTGTACCATGTTTGATCATGCCAGGTAAGTTTGTGCAAACCTATGGTTGTCTTTAACTTGCAAAAGCTCAGCTGATGCTGAGATGCAGGAAGCATTGCAATGTATCAGCTGCAGGGGGAAGACACTGTGATTCCCTGTCCTGTGAATGCTAAGAGTCATAGAATCAGCCAGGCTGGAAGAGACCTCCAAGATTATCCAGTCCAACCTAGCACCCAACCGCACCAGGGCACTAAGTGCCTCATCCAGGCTTTTCCTGAACACCCCCAGGGACGGTGACTCCACCACCTCCCTGGGCAGCCCATTCCAATGCCAATCACTCTCTCTGACAACAACTTCCTCCTAACATCCAGCCTAGACCTCCCCCAACACAACTTGAGACTGTGTCCCCTTGTTCTGTTGCTGGTTGCCTGGGAGAAGAGACCAACCCTCACCTGGCTACAACCTCCCTTCAGGCAGTTGCAGACAGCAATGAGGTCACCCCTGAGCCTCCTCTTCTCAGGCTAAACAACCCTCAAATCCCACTGATTTTTTCACTGTCTTCCATGGTGACAACATGAAGATCTGTAAGCGTTTCCAGAGACCTGATGACAGCTCTGCTGCTTAAGTTACCACGTGTGGTCACAGAGCTTGGAGCTGAGAAACTTCACAGCTTTGCTTTTTCAGTGTGAGCTTCAGGGATGTTTCTCTGAATCTTTAACCGGTACAAAGCAGCACTCAAAGATGCTGTAAATTATTGTGTCAATGTCTGAGACCTTTTGTAATATAAATTGCTACGTAGTTCTGAGATGGAAGAATAGTTGTCACAATATCCTGATTACCCACCTGCTGTGTTAATTGAATCCAGGAGATGGGGAAGATAGTAACGTTTTCAGATCATCATTAAATTCCTCTTTGAAATGGGAGAAAATAGCAAGCAAACAGATATGAAAAGGCAGATTGTCAGAGCTGTCGGATAGCTGTCTGGGTAATATATACCTCAGAAGCATGTGTTACTTTTTACCATGAGCAGGGGGACTTGGAACAGCCTGGAACATGTGGAAGAAAATGTGCATGAATGTGAGCCTGGTTTTAAAACCATTTTTAAAGCTCCAAATATCACAAATCAAAATGTTCTTTAAAAAAAATGCTTAAATACACACAAAGGTTTCACATTGCTTAGAAAAGGCTTAAATTTTGATATTAAAATCTGATCATCTCCTTTATTGCTCCCACTTGCACTGCTGTCTGGGTTACTGCAATGGTTGCACCCACAGTCAGAGTACTACTCCACAGCAACCTGGGGGTTGACCAGAGTTAGGGTAGGTTTTGGTGTGAGCACACTGACTGTTACTTTCTTCAATTCCTGCCTTCTGTGCTTGCTTATTACTGCCTCACAGTCCTGCTTCATTCACAGGTATGGTTTCTGACTGATCTTTGATTGTAAAGTCTGCAAGTCTTTTCACACGTGCATTGCACATGCAGTAAGAAAACTCCATCCTGCAGGTGATACCACAGTGTGAACTGTAAGGCAGAGTTTGGGACCACAATGAACTTCTTCTATTTCACAAGATCACTCAGGGTTGGAAGGGACCACAAGCATCATCTAGTTCCAACCCTCCTGCCATGCCCAGGGACACCCTACCCTTGAGCAGGCTGCCCACAGCCTCATCCAGCCTGGCCTTAAACACCTCCAGGCATGGGGCCTCAACCACCTCCCTGGGCAACCCATTCCAGCCTCTCACCACTCTCATGCTCAACAACTTCCTCCTCACCTCCCATCTGAACCTATCCACCTCCAGCTTTGCTCCATTCCCCCTAGTCCTGTCACTCCCTGAGAGCCTAAAAGGTCCCTCCCCAGCTCTTCTGTAGGCCCCTTTCAGATACTGGAAGGCCACAAGAAGGTCATCTCAGAGCCTCCTTCAGACTGAACAGCCCCAGCTCTTTCAGTCTGTCCTCATAGCAGAGCTGCTCCAGCGCTCTGATCATCCCAGTGACCCTTCTCTGGACATACTCCAGCACGTCCATATGTTTCTTGTAATGGGGGCTCCAGAACTGGATGCAGACCTCCAGGTGGAATTCAGAGCTTCAAAATTGTTGTTCAGAGCAGTAACTTTCAGAATGTGGGTGGAACTGGTCCCAGTATCTGAGCGATGAACTGCATGTTTGCTAAGTGATGACGCTGTTGCAATGGGCAAACTCCCCAGCAGACCCTCTTTCCAAACTCCTTTTGTTCTCATTTCCCACACTCTTGCCCATCTGGCAGTTTTGTGATACCCATAAAAATTTCAGCTGTTTAATCATCTTGAATAAATGAATTCTCAGTCAGTCACTGTGATCAAAGTCATCTGAAGACTCCAATAACCTAGGCCTGCAGCCTGGCCACCAGCCCAACCAAAGTGCAGCTTGGTCTCCCACCAAATCTGAAAGCTTAGGAAAATCTCACAATACTTACACTGCAGGTGGCATCCATATTCAGTCCTCATAACTTCCCTCTGGTAAGCTTGATTTTATGTTTTGTTGCCTAGTATTTTATCTATCCGCACTCTTACAATCAGGAAAAAGACATAGAAGGAAAATACTGGCTTGGCTCAAAAGTGCTTTGTGTTTTCCATAGAATCATAGAATCAACCAGGTTGGAAGAGATCTCCAAGATCATCCAGTCCAACCTAGCACCCAGCCCTAGACAATCAACCAGACCATGACACTAAGTGCCTCAGCCAGGCTTTGCTTGAACACCTCCAGGGATGGTGACTCTACCACCTCCCTGGGCAGCCCATTCCAATGCCAATCACTNCTAGACTTCCCCTGGCACAACTTGAGACTGTGTCCCCTTGTTCTATTGCTGGTTGCCTGGCAGAAGAGACCAACCCCACCTGGCTACAACCTCCCTTCAGGTAGTTGTAGACAGCAATGAGGTCCCTCCTGAGCCTCCTCTTCTCCAGGCTAAACAACCCCGGCTCTCTCAGCCTCTCCTCATAGGGTTTGTGCTCCAAGCCCCTCACCAGCTTCGTTGCCCTTCTCTGAATACATTCCAGCACCTCAACATCTCTCTTGAATTGAGGAGCCCAGAACTGGACACAGGAGTCAAGGTGTGGCCTGAGCAGTGTTGAGTACAGGGGAACAATAACCTCCCTTGTCCTGCCAGCCACACTGTTCCTGAGCCAGGCCAGGATTCCACTGGCTCTCTTGGCCACCTGGGCACACTGCTGCCTCAGCTTCAGCTACTATCTACAAGCACCCTCAGGTCCCTTTCTTCCTGGCTGCTCTCAGCCACTCTGTCCCCAGCCTGTAGCACTGCTTGGGGTGGTTGTGGCCAAAGTGTAGAACCCTGCACTTGGCCTTGTTAAATCTCATCCCATTGGCCTCTGCCCACCCATCCAACCTGTCAAGGTCCTTCTGCAGGGCTCTCCTACCTTATTGGGTATTTTCTTTCTCTTAAATATGTAGAGACCCTCCTGATGATGGGCATGTCACCTCTCAAATGCTGCTCTGTGCCACAGGTACTGCTCACAGTTCACTGAAATGCCACTAAGCCATGCTACAGTGGGGACAGAGGTCTGCAGCTGAGGAAGTAGTAGCAGCAGCCTTCACCCATCCCACGTGCACTCCAAACCCAGACTGTTGGCGGTGAGCTGGGGAGCACAGCCTCCAAATTTCTCCCTGAACTAGGCTCTTTGGTAAGCAGAGCATGAAGAACCCCATTATCAAAGGTCCTCGGCTGAGTGATGCATGAGCCAAGCGCTGCCCTGCGGCCTGCAAATGCCCAACAGCAGAATGAATCTGCACTGACCTGAATCGGCATTACAAATAGACCTCGGGGTAGAAAACTGGGAGAGGGGCAAGGCTGAGCATAAGCTCATAGCCACTGCTGGCTGTGGCATTTGAACAGGTGGGCTGCTTTTAAACAGTAAAAGAAAGCTAACAGCCGATGAGGTCTGTGTTTTTGCACCACAATAAGCTTTGATTCAGAGTTTTCTTGAATGTCTTTGTTTAGCACTTCACACTGCTTCGTTTTCACCACGAGTGCTTGGGCAATATTGATGTCCTGCTTTCAGTTAGAGCAGAACTAATTTTGTTCAGCGACTTTACTTTCCAGTTAAGTCTCTTCCAAGTAACTCTACGCTTCCTAAGATTAACAGCAGGTTTTTGCAGACTCTATCTGCTTCTACAAGTCATAATGTATAGTTAGTACCAAGGAGTGATATGCAGACCAAGGTCACTGCTTGCAATGCAGCATTAAAGGCCACACCTCCAGGGAGAAGCAGATAGGACACATAACCATAGAATCACAGAAGCATAGAATCAGTCAGGGTTGGAAGGGACCACAAGGATCATATAGTTCCAAGCCCCCTGCCATGGGCACAGACACTCTACCCTAGAGCAGGCTGCCCACAGCATCATCCAGCCTGGCCTTAAACACCTCCAGGCATGGGGCCTCAACCACCTCCCTGGGCAACCCATTCCAGCCTCTCACCACTCTCACGCTCAACAACTTCCTCCTCACATCCAGTCTGAACCTACCCATCTCCAGCTTCGCTCCATTCCCCCCAGTCCTGTCACTCGCTGAGAGCCTAAAAAGTCCCTCCCCAGCTTTTTTGTAGCCCACTTCAGATACTGAAAGGCCATAAAAAGGTCACCTGGGAGCCTCCTCTTCTGCAGACTGAACAGCCACAACTCTTTAAGTCTATCCTCACAGCAGAACTGCTCCAGCCCTCTGCTCTTCCTCGTGGCTCTTCTGTGGACACATTCCAGCATCTCCATATCCCTCTTGTCATAGAGGCTCCAGAACTGGATGCAGTACACCAGGTGAGGTCTCAGAAAAGCAGAGTAGAGGGGGAGAATCACCTCCCTCACCCTGCTGGCCACAATTCTCCTGCTGCAGCCCAGGCTCTGATTGGCTTTCTGGGCTGCAAGTGCACACTGCTGTCTCCTGTTGAGCTTCTCATCCACCAGCACCCTCAAGTTCCTCTCTTCAGGGCTGCTCTCCAGCCACTCACTGCCCAGCCTGCATTTGTGCTTGGCATTGCCTCGACCCAGATGCAGACCTTGCACTTCTTCTTGTTGAACCTCATGAGGTTGCTTTGTGCCCACCTCTGCAGCCTGTCCAGATCCCTCTGGACGGATCCCTGCCCTCCAGCCTGTCTGCTGCACCACACAGCTTGGTGTTGTCAGCAAACTTGCTGAGGCTGCACTCAAAGCCTCTGTCCCTGGCACCCACAAAGATGTTGAACAAGCCTGGTCCCAGGACTGATCCCTGAGGGACTCCAATTTTCTCTGGCCTCCACTTGGCCATGGAGCCATTGACAGCCACTCTTTGGGTGTAGCCATCAAGCCAGTTCTTTGTCCATCTTTATCCATAAGCCTAGACTGATCTATATTCATCATACTGAGAGAGAGGAGGGATCAAAAGAGTGAAGATGTCTTCTTCAGTGGCCAGTGTCCAAGGAGGATTCTGTACATTCTGCCTTCCATCTTGATCCATGAGTTCCTGAATCCAGTTCCTGTCTGCTACTGAGTGCAGCTTGGAACTTAGCCAGTGCCTGCCCACAGCATCAGCTGGTGACAGTGATATAACTGCCACCAGTGGGGGTGGGGTCAATATTGTGGGGTTCTTTTATAATTCCTTTTGTTGTTATTATTTTCATTAAAATATTTCTAGATTTCTTCTCCAATACCTAAGTCTCTCTCAGTCCCTTCCTCTTCTTTCCTAGAAGGAAGAGAGTTTAATAGAAAATGTCAATCACTCATTTAGAGCCCAGCCAAGCTCTAACAGTTGATTAGGAGGCTAATTTTAGGGATACTTCCTAACTAGAACACATTTTCTGCTTCATAAATTTATTTATTAATGTTATGTAGTGTCTTGTGATTTTGTGGCCTGTCTTCTTAGATCATGATTGAAGATGATTTTTGCAAGGTAAAGATGTAGAAGGGACGAAGAAGATAACCACAGCGGGATGATGAGAGCAATGTGAACACTGCTGACTCTAGCTGGCTCCAATCAGATTTACAACCAGCACAAAGAATGAATTTAAATACACACAAGTAACAAATGCATTAATCACATTAGGACTTAATGAAGTGCTTTATGAAGTAGAAGCTTTGTTGCACTGTCCCTTGAGGAGTAATTCACTAGGATGAATCTAATAGCTTATTCTTGTTTTTTCTTTGTCCACTGTGTAGCCTTCACACTTAGGAAGGGAGAAGAGACAGGATATCCAGCATTGCTCCAGAATTAACAATCCACTGGAAAAAGTTAGAAATTCCCCTGTAGCATTTGTGCTTTGCCATATGCTACTTTGCCTTCAGTAAACTCAGAGGCAAATAAACCTCTGAAAATCAACGTTAGAGCCTACAGCAAGCTTGAACTGTTGCACAGCTCTTGATAGGAGCAGTATGAGAAACCAGGTAACAGAGGGCTTCAGGTCATAGCAAACGGAAACTGCCAAGCACTTAGTGTTTGATCAATGCAAGGCCTTCTTTTTTTTCAGGATGTGATCAATGCCCTGGCTTTTCTGCCCCAACTTGGACACCTGACCACACCATTTGTCTTCCTTAGGTGACCAGTGACTAGGAAGTCTGAGATTCTCCAACAATAAATACTGAAGTCTCTGTTATAATCTATGGTCATTATGGGAATGTGCTGTGCTCCCATAGAATCATAGAATCAACCAGGTTGGAAGAGACCTCCAAGATCATCCAGGCCACCCTAGCAGCCAGCCCTAGACAATCAACCAGACCACGGCATTAAGTGCCTCAGCCAGGCTTTTCTTCAACACCTCCAAGGATGGTGACTCCACCACCTCCCTGGGCAGCCAATTCCAATGCCAATCACTCTCTCTGACAACAACTTCCTCCTAACATCCAGCCTAGACCTCCCCTGGCACAACTTGAGACTGTGTCCCCTCATTCTGTTGCCAGTTGCCTGGGAGAAGAGACCAACCCCACCTGGCTACAACCTCCCTTCAGGTAGTTGCAGACAGCAATGAGGTCACCCCTGAGCCTCCTCTTCTGCAGGCTGCACACCCCAGCTCTCTCAGCCTCTCCTCACAGGGCTGTGCTCCAAGCCCCTCAACAGCTTTGTCACCCTTCTCTGGACATATTCCTGTATCTCAATATCTCTCTGGAATTAAAGAGCCCAGAACTGGACACAGGACTCAAGGTGTTGAGTACAAGGGAAGAACAACCTCCCTTGTCCTACTGGCCACACTGTTCCTGATACAGGCCATTCTATGTGTCATACAGAGAACCAAAGGGTCAGATACTTCTGCTGTGCCAATGTGACAATTCATCAGCAAGCTGAAAGTCTGCCCCCGTGTGGCAGAGCCGCACTGAGCAGGAGCAGAAGCAGGAGCTGGTTGCTCTTTGGTTTGATCTTGATTCCATGTGATCCCCAGGGGTAGCATGGGCTAGTGTGTGGAATGCTGACATGAGACAAGACAGAGTTAACATCTGAGTGGGTTAGGTGCCTAAACACTACTGAAGTAGATATTGGGATTTGTTGCTTCAGAAAGCCTTGTCTTAGCTGTTCTGTATGCTGATGGCCAAGTTCTGGAGAGGATAATTACAGCCCTAATATGGCACAATGAATGCTGCCTAGGTAACGGAGAGACCCTGCTTTACTTCAGATTGATAGTTGCAGCAGGTTTATTGATTATGGCGTTTCTGAAGGCTATAAAGTTAGAAATGAAAGAAAATGAGTCGGCTGCAGAGGCAAGTTTAAAGGTACTGTAGCTGTATCATTAGTGTCACATACTCATTTGTATAAACTCTGCATGGGTGCTGGTGGACGAGAAGCTCAACATGAGCCAGCAGTGTGCACTTGCAGCCCAGAAAGCCAAACAGAGCCTGGGCTGCAGCAGGAGAAGTATGGCCTGCAGGGCAAGGGAGGTGATTCTCCCCCTCTACTCTGCTCTGGTGAGACCCCATTTGCAGTACTGCATCCAGTTCTGGAGCCCCTATTACAAGAGGCATGTGGAGATGTTGGAGTGTGTCCAGAGAAGGGCCATGAGGATGCTCAGGGGCTGCAGCACCTCTGCTGTGAGGACAGACTGAAAGAGCTGGGGCTGTTCAATGTGGAGAAGAGGAGGCTCCCAGGTGACCTTCTTGTCTTCAGTATCTGAAGGGAGCCTACAAAAAAGCTGGGGAGGGACTTTTTAGGCCCTCAGGGAATGACAGGACTGGGGAGAATGGAGCAAACCTGGAGATGGGTAGGTTCAGACTGGAGGTGAGGAGGACATTGTTGAGCATGAGAGTGGTGAGAGCCTGGAATGGGTTGCCCAGGGTGGTGGTTGAGGCCTCATTCCTGAGACGTTTAAGGCCAGGTTGGATGAGGCTGTGGGCAGCCTGCTCTAGTGTAGGACGTCCCTGTCCATGGCAGAGGGGCTGAAATTAGATGATCCTTGTGGTCCTTTCCAGCCCTGACTGATTCTATGATGCTATGGTTCTACAAACGCTGCAGTGGCTCACATGCTGAGAGCATACCTGCTACTTGCCACTTGGATGTTCTACAGGATGCAAGATGAAGGCTGTGGTTGAACAGTAACCTGGATCAAAAGTACAGCAAAAGTAATCAGATGAGAGTAAGTTTGCTACATTAAAATAAAGTTACTGCCCCAACAAATCATCCTGCAACTCCAATAACTCCCTGGGCATGGAAATATTGACTGAGAGATGCAGAACCTCTCAATTATCACTCGCCTGAATGTACTGATGTAGAGCAAGAACATATAGGCAGGGCCTTTGTCAACGACTGGAAAAGTAATTCATGCTCTTTTGAGGATTTCAACAATAAAGGCTGGACCAGTTTTATGCTTTCATTAAGGAGTAAATCCAGCAGAGAGAAAAGTCCTGGAATATGTCAGCCTCTGCACTGTTGCGTGCCAATTTATCATGCAATGAGATCTATCAGCACCGCGAGAGAAGGAAATAATTTAGAGCAGGTTCTTTTGCTGTGTCTTTCACCACAGAGTACAGCTGCAGATCTTTGCAATTCAACCAGTTCTGCAAGAGGGAAGAAGTAATTCTGCATGCATGCATCATTTGTTACTTGAGGGTGTTTCTTATTTTTACATTAAAGTGCTGAACTTTACTTAAATTCATTAGTTCATTGATTTTGCAGGAGGCAGTATCCTGCCAACAAAAACATAAGAGTTGTAGAAGACTGTGCAGAACATACATGGTATGCTTAGTGCTTGAAGCTGGATTTCTCCTTTTAGAAACTCTGAGAAGGAATACCAATGAACCCTTACATATGAGATTCAAGAGAGGTGCTGAGATCCTGGAACGTGTCCAGAGAAGGGCGACAAAGCTGCTGAAAGGCCTGGAACACAAACCCTATGAGAAGAGGCTGAGGGAGCTGGGGGTGTGCAGCCTGGAGAAGAGGAGGCTCAGGGCAGACCTCATTGCTGGCTACAACTACCCAAAGGGAGGTGGCAGGTGGGGTGGTCTCTTCTGCCAGGCAACCAGCAAGAGAACAAGGGGATACAGTCTCAAGTTGTATTGGGGAAGGTCTAGGCTGGATGTTAGGAGGAAGTTCTTGCCACAGAGAGTGATTTGCCATTGGAACAGGCTGCCCATAGGGAGGTGACGGAGTCGCTGTCCGTGGAGGTACTCGAGAAAAGCCTTGATGAGGCACTTAGTGCCATGGTCTAGTTGACTGGACAGGGCTGGGTGCTAGGTTGGCCTGGATGATCTTGGAGGTCTCTTCCAACCTGGTTGATTCTATGATTCCATGATCTCAGGTAGTAACATCCCTAGCGGACCTCTCAATCTCCACTGTATCTGTCATCTTATGGTAAAAGACAGAACTCAGCACAGGACACAGAGATTACTTTGTTGGTACTGATTTTCACTTCTTCCAGGAAGGGAGAGGAACAGGAGGACTCCCATTATGATAAAGAAGGATTTTAACAACATTGCTTAAGTTGTTCTTAGAGAAGAGAGCTGTGTCCAAGAGCATCACAGGAAAGCATTCCTTGAAGACCAGAGCTGGACCTTGCCTTACCCATGAAAATCTGTTTTGGGGGTGAGAACTGTAAACTTGGACTGGAATAGAAAGATAGAACAGAACAGAATAGAACATAATAGCATAGAATAGAATCAACCAGGTTGGAAGCGACCTCTAAGATCATTCTGTTCATCCTATCACCCAGCCCTAGCCAATCAACTAGACCATGGCACTAAGTGCCTCATCCAGGCTTTTCTTCAACACCTCCAGGGACAGCAACTCCACCACCTCCCTGGGCAGCCCATTCCAATGCCAATCATTCTCTCTGGCAACAACTTCCTCCTAACATCCAGCCTAGACCTCCCCTGGCACAACTTGAGACTGTGTCCCCTTGTTCTGTTGCTGGTTGCCTGGGAGAAGAGACCAACCCCACCTGGCTACAGCCTCCCTTCAGGTAGTTGTAGACAGCAATGAGGTCACCCCTGAGCCTCCTCTTCTCCACCATGAATACATGATGTTGACTGCGGTTCTCAAATAAAGCCAGTGAGAACACAAATAATAACTGTTTCTTTTTTATGAGAAGGCTTCTAAGAACATGAAAATATTTTGTTAGAAGCTCCATTTCCTCTAATAGACCTCCAGAAATTAGGGCACTGAGCTGTAAACTTCACATCCTGTTTTTTTTCCTTAATGCCATCTGGGAAAACTAATAGAATCTAGGCTTTCTATAGATCACACACGACATAATGGTGCAAGCAAAAAGGCTGTCCCTTGCTTTGATGTGTTGAGACTCACAATTCATGTGAAGCCTAAACCTTGTAGTAATCCCTGAGCCTTTGCTTTCAAAGCACCAGTCTTGATTTAAAAGCTGTATCTGACTGGTGCTTCTGGCTGCCTGAGGCTGCTGTTGGGTAGGGGTCCTTTCACTGTGGCCGTATTTCACCTGTCTGCTCACTAAGTGATGCTACTCTCAATGCCACAGCAGAAGCATAGGTAAGTGATGTTGATGCTGGACACCTTCCCATATGTTGCAGTCATATCAATACACCTGGAGTTTTTTAGGCTCTGTAAATCTTGCACCTCACATTGACAAAGGTGACTGTTTCCTTTACACCTTGCTCAGATTAGGCACACAGACAGGGAACTGAGCGGTTCAGAGCCTCTGTAGTACATTCGGTACAGCTTTGTTACAGGAAGAGGAGACCTGTCAAGGCTCTTTCTGCCACAAAGGTTCAGATGTTGCACAGAGGACACAGCAAACCTGTCAGTGCTGGTACCTAATTCTCCACCCTTCTGAAAACAAAACAAACTTCTAGGTCTTCTTGGAAATGCAGTACTGGGATAGTTTATGATTTCCATATTGGTCTGTGTTTTCAAGAGACTCACAAGCAACTCAGAATCACAGAATTAACCAGGTTGGAAAAGATCTCTAGGATCATCGAGTCCAACCTATCACCTAACCCTTCCAATTAACTAAGCCATGGCACTAAGTGCCTCATCCAGCCTCCTTTTAAACACTTCCAGGGATGGCGACTCCACCACCTTCTGGGCAGCCCATTCCAATGCCAATCACTCTCTCTGGCAACAACTTCTTTCGAACATCCAGACTAAAGCTGCCCCAGCACAACTTGAGACTGTCCTCTTGTTCTGTCACTGGGTGCCTGGGAGAAGAGACCAAGCCCACCTGGCTACAGCCTCCCTTCAGGTAGTTGTAGACAGCAATGAGGTCCCCCCTGAGCCTCCTCTTCTCCAGGCTAAACACCCCCAGCTCCCTCAGCCCCTCCTCCAGCCCCCTCACCAGCCTTGGTGCCTTTCTCTGGACATGTTCCAGCACCTCAAAATCTTTCTTAAATTGAGGAGCCCAGAACTGGACACAGCACTCAAGGTGTGACCTAAACAGTGCTGAGTACAGGGGCAGAAGGACTTCCCTGGTCCTGCTGGCCACCCTGTTCCTGATCCAGGCCAGGATGCCATTGGCCTTCTTGGCCACCTGGACACACTGCTGGCTCATATTCAGCTGCTGTCAACCAGTACCCCCAGGTCTCTTCTCTGCCTGGCTGCTCTCCAGCCACTGTCCCCAGTCTGCAGCACTGCATGGGGTTGTTGCGCCCAAAGTGCAGAACCTGGCACTTGGACTTGTTAAACCTAATGACATTAGACTGTGCCCACCTGTCCAGCCTGTCCAAGTCCCTCTGCAGGGTTCTCCTGCCCTCTAACAGATTGACTCTTGCTCCCAGCTTGGTGTCACCTGCAAACTTACTGATGCTGGATGCAATCCCCTCATCCACATCATCAATGAAGATAATGAACAGGACTGGGCCCAGCACTGATCCCTGGTGCACACTACTAGTGCCAACTGCCAATGTAGCACCACTCTCTAGGCCCAGCCATCCAGCCAGTTCTTGACCCAGCACAGAGTGCCCCTGTCCAAGCCAAGGGCTGCCAGCTTGGCCAGGAGTTTGCTGTGGTAGAGTGTCAAAGGCCTTGCTGAAGTCCAGGTACACTACATCCACAGCATTCCCCACATCCACCAGGTGGGTCAGCTGGTCATAATAAGAGATCAAGTTGGTCAAGCAGGATCTACCCCTCCTAAATCCATGCTGGCTGGGTCTGATCCTCTGGCCATCCTGTAGATGCCCTGAGATTGCACTCAGGACGATCTGCTCCATTATCTTGCCTGGCACTGAGGTCAGGCTGACAATTCTTGCTAAAGATTTGAGTTTCTTTTTATATTTAATGTAACAGGAATAGTATTACTGGGAGCTGAGTTTTTGTTTGCTCATTAAGCAGTCAGCAGGAGCGCACTTAATGGAGCACAAACTCACAGTTATTACATTATCACTTAATCATTCAGCACTGATACCACTGCATCTCCACAGCAGGCACCCTCACAACTCTGAAAAGGATGTGTTCCACTTCAGATTTCTACATCCTGGTGAAAACAGGGTGCCAGAAGCAGCTGGAGGCAGCGCTGGGGTGCACTGATCCTGCCTCACTACCTGCAGCCTTTTATGCAAAGTAGGGCCCCTAGTGCAGAGCAAGAGCCACAGAAAGTCACTGTGAAATAGGGCAACTACAGGAAGGAATAATCAGGGGAAAGGAGCCAACAGTAAAACTGTCACATTACTGTACAACTGTACTGAGGTATTTTTAGGTTTAATACATAGAGGAAAGAAGGGAAGGATGGCTTTTACAGTGGTGGTGGTGGGGAGAAACCAACCAAACCAAACAATAAAGCATGCCAGTAAATGTCCTGAAATCTCAATTCTTTTGTTGATCCACAGGTAAAACACATTTAAACACCACAAAGCTGCTGTTTTACCATCAGCTAGTTTCTAGTACAGCCTTCTGTGGAGTCGTTCAGGGGTTAGATGTTTCTGGAGTCTTTCCCAAACAAAAACCTGTCTAATGGCTAGGCAATACAAGCCAAATTATCCCACCCACTTCTTTCCAACACGCAGTGTAGCAAAAGCTGGATGCCATGCAGTGTAAGAGCTCAGCAGTCTCTCTGTACAGCAACTACACCACCAAAACCAGCCACTGTTCCGGTGGTAAAAATGGAGGCGTCAAGAGCTAGGCTGTGTCAGCAGTGTCCAGCTTTGCAAGGCCACACTTCAGCTCGCTGCAGAGTGCACAAGAGCAGCAAAGCAAAGAGGCAGGAATAGTCTGCTCAAGGTGGTGGTGTGGGTTTTGTTGCTCTGTGCAGAACACATTCTCTCAGTGCTTGTTGTGGAGGCAGGGAATTAATGTGACCGGAATTTATAAAACAACAGAGTGGTGATCAATGGCACAATGTCCACCTGGTGACCGGTGACAAGTGGTGTTCCTCAGGGGTCAGTGCTGGGACCAGTGCTCTTTAACATCTTTGTCAGTGATATGGACAGAGGAATTGAGTGCACCCTCAGCAAGTTTGCAGATGACACCAAGCTGTGTGGCGCAGCTGACTTGCTGGAGGGCAGGGATGCCATCCAGAGGGACCTGGACAGGCTGGAGAGGTGGGCCCAGGCCAACCTCATGATGTTTAACAAGGCCAAGTGTAAGGTCCTGCACCTGGGTCGGTGCAATCCCAGGCACAGATACAGGCTGGGTGGTGAATGGCTGAGAGCAGCCCTGAGGAAAAGGACCTGGGGGTCTGGGTCGACGAGAAGCTCAACATGAGCCGGCAGTGTGCACATGCAGCCCAGACAGTAACCCTGTGCTGGGCTGCAGTCAAGAGAAGTGTGGCCAGCAGGGCAAGGGAGGTGATTCTCCCCCTTTACTCTGCTCTCGTCAGACCCCACCTGGAGTACTGTGTGCAGTTCTGGAGCCCCCAATACAAGAAGGACATGGAACTGCTGGAGCGGGTCCAAAGGAGAGCCACGAAGATGATCAGAGGGCTGGAGCACCTCTGCTATGAGGACAGGCTGAGAGAGTTGGGGCTCTTCAGCCTGGAGAGGAGAAGGCTTCGAGGAGACCTTATAGTGGCCTTCCAGTATTTGAAGGGAGCCTACAGGAAAGCTGGGGAGGGACTATTTACACGGTCTAGTAATGTTAGGACGAGGGGGAATGGGTTTAAGCTGGAAGAGGGGAGATTTAGACTGGATGTTAGGAGGAAGTTCTTTACAGTGAGGGTGGTAAGGCACTGGAACGGGTTGCCCAGGGAGGTTGTGGATGCTTCCTCCCTGGAGGTGTTTAAGGTCAGGCTGGATGAGGCCTTGGGCGAGCTGCTCTAGTGGGAGGTGTCCCTGCCTGTGGCAGGGGGTTGGAGCTGGATGATCCTTGAGGTCCCTTCCAACCTAAACCATTCTATGATTCTATGATTTTATTTTCCCAAAAACCAGGCCCCAAAGCTAGACACGGAAATTAATGTCGTTTTAATTAGCAGATTCAGTTAGGATGAGAAGATCTGTAAGGATACCATAAGTAGATTTGACTATTTTGGAAGTCAGACGTTGGAAAAGGCTTAAGCATAGCATCCCCCACTATTAATCCGGCTGAGCCAAAAGTTACTCACAGGTGAGCCAGGCTGGCTGAATTCGAAGGGTAGTCCAGATGCTTGTCCCCTTGTTCTCTGTCAGAGGCCATCCGAGGGTCGTTAAGGCCTATTGAGCCTGCATAAAGGGTGCTTAAGGTGGGAACCATCCAAAGCAGGGAGGGTCCTGTCCCTCAGCAGCTTGTCCTTCGGAGCGCCAGAGGCTCCTTCTGCAGAAGCTATCCAGGCAGGAGGGCACCCCAAGGTGGCAAGTCCCCAATATTCATACGCTTCCTAGACGAGTTACCACTGCCTGGGCCTGAAAAGCACAGCCAATGCCCAGCCGACTGCAGAGCAGGCACTGCACGGGACACCCCTGGTGCCGGAAGGGCCCCGTGCTCCCCCCGCTTCATGCCTGCAGTGGGGGGTGGTGGGGTGGGGTGTTGAAACAGGTCTTTTTTTCGCCTATTCCTCTCCCATTCAAACCACAGAAGGAGAGGAATTTCGGGGTATGCAGGACTGGTGCTTTCTCAGAGGAAAAGAAAAATCTCATTGGGCAGAATTGCCTTTTATGGAAGTGGCTGAGAGAGGCACTCAGCAGCAGGTGACTACTGATTGCTTGTGAGGCAAGGGAACAAGGCAGGCACAGCTGTCGAGGCTCTTACATCCGTGCCTAAGAACACTCCATCACACAGGAGCTTGCACTCGGCGTGGCAAGATGGGCAGCCGTGAGGATGCTGTCTGTGAGCTCACGGACTGCGTTTGTTGCTGCGTCACTCTGAAACTGAGAGATGACTTTAAAGGGTGATGTGCAAAAGCAGACATTACTTTGCTCCGTTGACCTTACCAAGGTGCCTACCTTTTTGTTAAGCCTGTGGGTCTGGATTTGGGAACCTGCAGCCACAGAGGGATGTTTTCACTCCATTCCTTTCGTATTTACCTCTATGTCCATAGTCATAGTTATCATGACAACACAGAGGTCACTACAGTTGCAACAGTTCAAAATACCATGGTTTGTTTAGCAGAGATTACTCACTTGGTGCTTCCAGAAAACTGGCTGAGAAAAGAAAGCTGGGAATGGGGGATCAGCTCTGCTGTGAGGACAGACTGAAAGAGTTGGGGCTGTTCAGTCTGCAGGAAAGGAGGCTCCCAGGTGACCTTATTGTGGCCTTCCAGTATCTGAAGGGAGCCTACAAAAAAGCTGGAGAAGGACTTTTCAGGATATCAGGGAGTGACAGGACTGGGGAGAATGGAGCAAAGCTGGAGATGGATAGGTTCAGATGCAAAGTGAGGAGGAAGTTGTTGAGCATGAGAGTGGTGAGAACCTGGAATGAGTTGCCCAGGGAGGTGGTTGAGGCCCCATGCCTGGAGGTGTTTAAGGCCAGGCTGGATGGGGCTCTGGCCAGCCTGATGTAGGGTAGGATGTCTGTGCCCATGTCAGGAGGGTTGGAAATAGATGATCCTTGTGGTTCCTTCCAACCCTTCTGGGTGTTCTAAGTAGACATTAGAAATCTCTGTATGTCTTATTACAGAGCAGGAACACGTAAGGACAGACATCACGTCCCTGATACATTACTGTATAGTCTGCCTATCACTTCTATGGACTCTGGACTAAAACTCACAGACTTTTCATGCAGTAGATGTCCTCCGTATGCAAAACAGGTGAGGAGGCAGCAAGCCTGGCAGAAGCCAAGCAGCAGGAGTAGCAGAAGCCATACAGTCTGGTGCAGGCATCTGCAAGGCTTAATAAAACCCATGCTAGCTTTCTTTAAAGAGACTACCTCATTGCAGATTCAAACCAGATGACTGGGTATTAGCAACTGGAAGAGCTAAATTCAGATGTAAGTATCTGAAGGAGGCCTACAGGAAGGCTGGGGAGGGACTACTGGCAAGGTTTTGTAATGACAGGACAAGGGGTAATAAGTTTAAACTGTCAGAGGGGAGATTCAAACTAGATGTTAGGAAAGGGTCTTTCCAGTGAGGGTGGTGAGACACTGGCACAGGTTGCCCAGGGAGGTTGTGGAGCACAGAATCACCCAATGTGATCAAAGATCACCCAAGATCAAAGATCACATTGGGTGATTCTGTGCTCCACAACCTCCCTGGAGGTGTTCAATGCCAGGTTGGATGAGGCCTTGAGCAACCTGTTCTAGTGGGAGGTGTCCCTGCCTATGGCAGGGGGTTGGAACTGGATGATCGTTGAGGTCCCTTCCAACCTAAACTGTTCTATGATATAAACCCATCTCTCACTGACAGTTCCCAACCCTACTGCACTAAAGCCAACCCACCTGCCTAGGCCACCCATCCCCTTATACAGCAGCATGCTGGCCACATGTGCCAGCTACTTCACTGGCTGGTTCTCTTGGCCATCCCAGGCATGTCCCACCCAGCTTCTACTGAAAGCACAGCCCTATCCTAGCCAAACCCAAACAGCCACCATCACAGGAGGTTTGTTGCATGGAATATACCAGAATGCTGGCAAAATGGTTGGTTTTGTGTGGCTGTTGCTAGTCAGAAGCCAGTAGGTGTTACCAGCAGCCAGGGTAAACAGCTATGTGGAGAGCAGTATTTCATCGTGAAACTGCAATAGTAACACCAGGAATGGTATTCTTCTGACTTCCAAGTTCCCCACAGTGAGCAGAACCCTCTGGTTTATGTCTTATACTTTAAAATATCACTCTGCTTTCCACCTAAAACTGAACTTTTAATGCT
This sequence comes from Tricholaema leucomelas, assembly GCA_013400475.1. Classification (NCBI taxonomy): domain Eukaryota; kingdom Metazoa; phylum Chordata; class Aves; order Piciformes; family Lybiidae; genus Tricholaema lacrymosa; species Tricholaema leucomelas. Next base: position 38,201 of record WAAF01009560.1, on the reverse strand, counting down.
CTCTTGGTTTGTTTTGCTTCACTGTCATGGTCACAATTGTGACTTGTGGCCTTGTAGGGCTTTGAGCAGCGTTTTCTGACTGCGTGAACCTAAGCTACTTTATGCATTATTTGACAGCATTGAGATGAAACAATTAGCAGCAAATTGGTTGCAAAGGTAATAGCTCTGCCTTGCAGGGCCTCTATCTTGGGAATTTATCTGCTGCTTCAGCTTAATACAGAGAAAGCCTTGTCCTCATCGCTTACAGGTCTGCAAAGAGATGGCTAATTGAGCTCCTGTCATCTTCATTGCAAATCAGAGCTCTGCACTCTGGAGCTGTGGTCTTGAGAGCATTATTAATCATCTTAAAGTGTCCCTTTTACTGCAGGCCCAGAGTAATCTAGACCTGATCAAGAAGCTGGGAGCTGGGAGAAGGAGGGGTGAAAATGATCCATCTGCCAGCTCAGCCTGGGGTCAGTGAACAAAAGGACAGAAAACTTCCTCTCTCTGGATTTATATTTAGTGCTGCCAAATGCTTAAAGAAAATAGATCTGGCTACCAAAAACCTTCAAATATGAATATTTTCCCTCATGTAGGTGCAGTTGCCTCTAGAATACCCCAGTGAATTGAAGCAGGGAATGTGGCCTTCAGCTCCTGTACCATGAGGAGCCCCACTCTAATCTTCTCAAAGCTCTTCCATACTTGTCCCTCTAATTTCTTCCTGAAAGGCTGAGGCTAACAAGGGAGTGATACTCAACTGCTGACTGTCTTTATTAACCTTCAGCAACCTACTCCTATTGCTGGGCTGGCAGGAGCCCCCCTCCTCACACTACAGAGAAGTGACAGAGGTGCTGCTTGTGCCCCAGTCTTATGTAAGTGCAGCCATCTGTGCTCCCTGTTGCTCTTAACACATGTAAGATATAAAACTAACGTGATAAAGGCAGTCGAGGACAAGTTAATGTGAAGCTGGAGACAGGCTTTTTCTTCCCCTCTTCTTTTATTCTGCTGTTCTTCTGCCACCATCCTTTAAAATGTCTTTATCTGCTGCATGGTGATGCTTCTGAACAGTGACTGCTACTGTGCTTGCAGGAGCTCTGACATGCCTCTTCAGGGTATTAAATGTGGTAGAGGAGTCTTGTGTATGGCAAGTTACAGCGTTATTACTAGTAGGAGTTACTGCACTGTGGTTCACATCCTCTGTGCTTCAAGAGAGTCTGTGATGATTCCCACAGGAAATTTAGGAGCTGCTTTCTCGTCATGACTAGATCAGAGAAGTGAGGACCTGCCAGCATGGCTGGTACTTTCCTCTCCAGTAGAGAGTGGGCAGGCAAATATAAATCCCTTCTTTTCTCTCTTACCACCAAAGGTCACTCTTCCCAATCCCCAGGGAAGGATGGTGAGTTACTTACACATTCACAATGCACTGCCTCTGCTGAAGTGCAGAAAAGTACTTGAATACTCATCTATTACCTTTGGTTTCATAAAACAGTTGAATTTCAGTCTTCTTCCTACATGCTTGGCTGGATTTATCCCAGTTTGCCAATCCTGTCCACACCAGTACATCTCTTCAGGGGTGACTTCATTGCTGTCTACAACTACCTGAAAGGAGGTTGTAGCCAGGTGGGATTGGTCTCTTCTGCCAGGCAACCAGCAAGAGAACAAGGGGACACAGTCTCAAGTTGTGCCAGGGGAGGTCTAAGCTGGATGTTAGGAGGTAGTTGTTGACAGAGAGAGTGATTGGCATTGGAATGGGCTGCCCAGGGAGGTGGTGGAGTTGCTGTCCCTGGGGGTGTTCAGGGAAAGCCTGGCTGAGGCAATTAGTGACATGGTCTAGTTGATTGGCTGGGTCTGGGTGCTAGGCTGGACTGGATGATCTTGGAGGTCTCTTCCAACTTGGTTGATTCTATTCTATTTTATCCTATTCTATTCTATTCTATTCTATTTTATCCTATTCTATTCTATTCTACCTTTCTCTGCTCCAAAGCAGCACCTGAATAAGAGTCCAAGCAAACTCTGAAGTACCTCAGCAAGGGATGCTAAGTTAGTTTTATATATTGGAACATAGAAATAATAGTTTTATCTTCAAACTTCACTTCCAGGAGGGTTAGTGAATGAGTGTGCAACAGTTCACATTGAGTCTTTGTTTGTGCCCTTCATTCTGACATCCATGTGTTTGTTTCTGTAAGTGCAGAGATGCACACAGTCAGCTTGGCTGTCTTTGTGGGATAGAAGGCTTCTGAAAAGGGGGGGGGGGTGCAGTTAGGTGCAGTCTGATGCTGCTCTCTCACCCCACCTCAAAATTCCAAATTGCTAATTTTCCTCAGCTTTCAGGCACAGAGAAAAGAAGATGAAGGTATTTCAGGCAGGGAACTTGAAGCAAACAGGGATAGAGAAAGAGAACTAGCAACTCAGTTAACTCTAAGCAGCATTGGTGGAAGCTCTCTGACTGGCCTCTACAAAGCTTTGCTGAGGCATCCTTTCATACTCCTCTACAAGATTAAAGCTAACACAGCTTCAATTCTTCTCTTTCATAGATGCCATATGCTAGTGCTCTTGATAAATGTAAAAGACAGCTAGTTGGAAAGCCACCCTGAAGATGTGACTTTACAGAGTTATCCAGAATTGTAAACACATAAAATTATTGCTAGTTTCTGGCTGCTTCTACTGAAAGGGTGAACGAACTGATTAGGCTGAAACTGTCCTTGGCTCTTCATTGCCTGTAGAGCCAACTGTTGCCTCTAGTGAGCAGACAGAGAAGAAATGCTGCGTACAGCTAATGTTACTTTACCAAGGAGATTATGCAGGATTTGTCTGGCATTGAATCACTGGTTTGTGTAAACACCAGATGTAAGTGAAATGCAATGTCTTAACTGAAATGCTGTCTTCTGGCCAGTGGAAGCATTGCATTTTGAAAAATAACACTACTGTTACCTATACCTGGTAACTCTCTGTCTCCCCAAAATGTGCTGGGCATGCTCTCATACCCAGGCACTGCTGAGCTAGTGATGGTGAAAGAGTTCTACCGAGGCCCCCATGCATGCCTGGCTCACTGAGCAGGCTGAGAGGCAATGTCTCTTGGTATCTGCAGAGACCAGGTCTTGCTGTTTGATGCCATGAAGAAGGTCCTCATAGAATCAACAAGGTTGGAAGAGATCCAAGATCATCCAGACCAATCTATCATCCAGCCCTGTCTAATCAACTAGACCATGGCACTAAGTGCCTCATCCAGGCTTTGCTTGAACACCTCCAGGGACGGTGACTCCACCACCTCCCTGGGCAGCCCATTCCAATGCCAATCACTCTCGGCCAACAACTTCCTCCTAACATCCAGCCTAGACCTCCCCTGGCACAGCTTGAGACTGTGTCCTCTTGTACTGTTGCTGGTTTGCTGGCAGAAGAGACCAACCCCACCTGGCTACAGCCTCCCTTCAGGTAGTTGTAGACAGCAATGAGGTCACCTCTAAGCCTCCTCTTATCCAGCCTCAACACCCTCAGCTCCCTCAGCCTCTCTTCACAAGGCTATGCTCCAGGCCCCTCACCAGATTCATTGCCCTTCTCTGGACATGTTCCAGTATCTCAACATCTCTCTTGAAGAGCCCAGAACTGGACACAGGACTCAAGGTGTGGCCTGACCAATGCTGAGTACAGAGGAAGGAAAACCTCCCTTGTCCTGCTGGCCACACTGTTCCTGATCCAGGCCAGGATGCCATTGGCTCTCCTGACCACCTGGGCACACTGCTGGCTCATGTTCAGCTACTATCTGTCAGCACCCCAAGATCCCTTTCTGCCTGGCTGCTCTCCAGCCACTCTGTCCCCAGCCTGTAGCACTGCTTGGGGTTGTTGTGTCCTGGACTCCAGCAGCCTCCCTCTTCTTTCCATTCTTTAGAGTGTACTTACCAGGGTGAGCTTATTCTGGCCAGAGGGAAGATGTGGCCACAGCCATGGCCTGCTATTATTAACGTAGAAGAAGAGGGCATTCTGTGGATGTTTAACTCCAGGGACACAGCCCATGAGGTTAGCCTGCCATTCTGTCCTCTAATTGCTGCCAGTAAAATCTACACATAGATGTAGAGAAAAGGGCAGGAAGCTGTTGTCACAGAGCTCTTCCCTTCCAACTCAGTCTCCTCTCCACTACTGCAGTTCTGAGTCTTGAGGACGGCCACACAATGAGTGTTCAGCTGAGTGCAGGATTTAGGTCTAAGAAGAAGAGCTCTAACTAAGTGGACCTGGACAGGCTGGAAAGGTGGGCAGAAGGCAACCTCATGAGTTTCAACAAGAACAAGTGCAGTGTTCTGCATCTGGGTCAAGGCAATGCCAAGCACAAATACAGGCTGGGCAGTGACTGGCAGGAGAGTAGCCCTGAGGAGAGGGACTTGGGGGTGCTGGTGGATGAGAAGCTCAACAGGAGCCAGCAGTGTGCAGAAAGCCAACTAGAGCCTAGGCTGCATCAGGAGAAGTGAGGCCAGCAGGGTGAGGGACGTGATTCTCCCTCTCTACTCTGCCCTGCCGAGACCCCACCTGAAGTACTTCATCCTGTTCTGGAGCCTCCATTACAAGAGGCATGTGGAGATGCTGGAGTGTGTCCAGAGAAGGGCCACGAGGATGCTCAGAGGGCTGGAGCAGCTCTGCTGTGAGGACAGACTGAAAGAGTTGGGGCTGTTCAGTCTGCAGAAGAGGAGGCTCCAAGGTGACCTTCTTGTGGCCTTTCAGTATCTGAAGAGGACCTACAAAAAAGCTGGGGAGGGGCTTTTCAGGATATCAGGCAGTGATAGGATGAGAGGGAATGGAGCAAAGCTGGAGGTGGGGAGATTCAGACTGGAGGTGAAGAGGAAGTTGTTCAGCATGAGTGTGGTGAGAGCCTGGAATGGGTTGCCCAGGGAGGTGGTTGTTGAGCCCCCATCCCTGGAGGTGTTTAAGGCCAGGCTGGATGAGGCTGTGACCAGCCTGATCTAGGGTAGGGTGTCCCAGCCCATGGCAGGAGGATTGAAACTAGATGATCCTTGTGGTCCCTTCCAACCCTGACTGATTCTATGATAAATGAACTGGAGGTAGGTAGCCCTCCTGAAGATATTGCCTGGAGCACCTTCTCATGCCCCCCCCCAGGCATCTAATGGAGAAGCATATGTGCATAGTCATCAAGTTGCTGAACTCTGGAACAGTTGACGCTGGGTGACAAATATGGAGTCAGCAGTGCTTTGTAGGTCCTGGGGCATGAAGAGGAGATCAAGAGAGAGAGAGAGAGATAGACAGACAGACAGGCAGGCAGGCTGACACACATGCACACAGAGAGCATACACCCCATGACACTTTTCACAGTCTCCCAGCAAGTGCATTCCTGAACCTCAGAATGAACATTGCCTTGGATTTTTGTTTATGGAAGGGCAACCAAATGTTTGATTTGCTTTCTCTTGGAAGAATGGCATTATTAAAGGCACTCCCTATGGGTCTGCAGGAAAGGATGGTGAAAGACACGCAAAGGGCCAGCTGGTGACAGTAATGCACTGCAGATCTGCTGTGCCAAAGAATGGTGCCTGGTGGATCCGCATGGGGCGGCCAAATGGCCAACAGGAGAACAAACTGTAAGACAGAGTCAAAGCCTGCACTGGTTGTAATTGTTTTATACACAGACCACAAATGTGTGAGGTCCATGTAGCTCTAAAGGCTGGTGCTACAATGGTCAGGGGGTGCAGGGAATGAACAGGCAGGGAATTATCATGGCTTATAGATTTAGTCACAGACCCAAAGTAAAGAGTCCTCTGAAAATTAAACTACCTCTGCATTTTAGATACTGCTGTCCAGGGTGGAGTGCCTTTTTCTCTCCATCTCTCTGCATTTTAGATACTGCTGTCCAGGGTGGAGTGCCTTTTTCTCTCCATCCCTCTGTATTTTAGATACTGCTGTCCAGAGTGGAGTGCCTTTTTCTCTCCAGCCCTCTGCATTTTAGATACTGCTGTCCAGAGTGGAGTGCCTTTTTCTCTCCTGCCCTCTGCATTTTAGATACTGCTGTCCAGGGTGGAGTGCCTTTTTCTCTCCTGCCCTCTGCATTTTAGATGCTGCTGTCCAGGGTGGAGTGCCTTTTTCTCTCCATCCCTATGCATTTTAGATACTGCTCTCCAGAGTGGAGTGCCTTTTTCTCTCCTGCCCTCTGCATTTTAGATACTGCTGTCCAGGGTGGAGTGCCTTTTTCTCTCCTGCCCTCTGCATTTTAGATACTGCTGTCCAGGGTGGAGTGCCTTTTTCTCTCCAGCCTGGCTGCTTTTTCTGCTCTGCAGATACCACAGCCAGAGATGCAGCTTGGTCTCCCCTTGCAGCAGCCAGATGTGGTTCCTCATCTGCCAGGGGAGGAGGAAGAGCAGCACTTCATGCTCAGCATGATGCCTACTTCATCGACAAAGTGGTGCAGCAATTGAGATTTTTCCAGCGCTGCTCTGCTATGACAAAAATAACTCAATTAGCTGACTGAGAAAAATGTGTCTTAGAGATACAGGGTGCTAGGATTGGTTCCTTCTCAGTTAAAGCATGTAGCCGTGGAAAGTCATTAACGCCGATGCAGAGGCGCTGTGTGGTGATGCTTTACTAATTCGATGACAAAATGTGAGGTACCTGTTTAAGTTCCCAGTTTCGCTTAAGCCATCTGGGATCTTCATGAGCCGTCTGATAATGGGTTTGCACCACTGGTCTGTTAAATGAATTTCATTAACCTCCCACTCTGTAGCAGTAAGTAGCTTTCTGTAGCTTTCGGTTTCTATCATGCAGTTGAGTGAATTACCAAACATCCAGGAAAATCAGCGTTCTCTGAGGCTGAAAATGGCTGGAGAGTATAGTTTTGATCACAGTGATCTCGAGTCTGAACCTCTTAAATTAATTCCCTGTTCCTTTTGGCCTTTTTGAGAGGGGAAGGTTTGCAACCTCCTTTTCTATTACTGTTGGTACCACATAGCAAGGCATGAACTGGGCTTTTCTGTTACAAAGCACCTTTTCATTTCCCAGCACACAACATTGAACCCAGATACAGAAAGGGGTTTTTTTTAGCATCTTAAAGCAAGTTAATCTTTCTTTGAGTTTTGGGAGCAAAGAGTGTTGGTTGCTTCAGAGGGGGAAACCTGGGTGGTTTTAGAGGGAGCCTGAGAAAACAGTGTCTAGAGGAAAATCAGGCTGGCTTGCAGGCTCTGAATATACTCTTTCCCCTTGCTCTGACTAAGATTTCATTTTTAAAATAGACAAGATTCCAGCAAACTCTTAGTTCTTGCTTTAAGTTGCCTCTTTTTTTCCTCATGTTGCCTTGCTTTAAGTTGCCTCTTTTTTTGCTCAGGAGATCAGGTTGGTCAGGCAGGACCTACCCTTCCTAAACCCATGCTGGCTGCGCCATCCCTTGGCTAGCACTTCTATCATAGAATATCATATGATAGAATCAACCAGGCTGGAAGATCATCCAGTCCAACCTATCACCCTGCCCTATCCAGTCAACTAGACCATGGCACTGTCTCATCCAGTCTTTTCTTCAACACCTCCAGTCACATCTCTTGGCCATCACTTCTACTGAGAAAATGTTAGTAACACTATTGGTAATATCATACTTTCTGGCCAGTTTCATCTGTAAAGCATTCTGAGATGCCTGAGTAGATCTGAAATTGCCTCCATCCATAAGCCATGCTTCAGGAACAGAAGTCATTAGAGGAAGTAAATAGTATTAACCAAGCTATGTGAACGTATCAGCTTATACTGCTGCTTTGTCCATTTGAAGATCACAATGTGAAACAGATCTATGGTCTCTGGCTGAGTTCTTAAGTTGCTTGCTGGCTGTATCAAATATTTTCTTATAAAAATCATTTATTAGGTAGAGCTGGCTTGTTTTTTTTTTTTTAATTAACATAAATCTAATTCCCCTTACAGGCTCAGCAGAAGCATGGGATGTTTGGGCTTTTTGCTCTTACAACAGCAGAATTGCCCAATGTGTGCTGCCTCTTCCTAAAGGCAAAATCGTCTGTGTACCTCTCTGTGTGCAGTAAGCACAATGAACATTTCACTCATCTAGATCCACACTCAAAAACTAAACTGAGACCAAAAAAAAAACCAAATGGAAGGGCCACAAAGATGCTCAGAGGACTGAAGCAGCTCTGCTATGAGGACAGGCTGAGAGAGTTGGGGCTCTGCAGCTTGGAGAAGAGAGGGCTTTGAGAAGACCTTGTAGTGGCTTTCCAGTATCTGAAGTGGGCTACAGGAAGGCTGGGAAGGGACTACTGACAAAGTTTGTAATGACAGGACGAGGAGTAATGGGTTTAAACTGGCAGAGGGGAGATTCAAACTAGATGTTAGGAAAGGGTCTTTCCAGTGAGGGTGGTGAGACACTGGCACAGGTTGCCCAGGGAGGTTGTGGAGCACAGAATCACCCAATGTGATCAAAGATCACCCAAGATCAAAGATCACATTGGGTGGTTCTGTGCTCCACAACCTCCCTGGAGGTGTTCAATGCCAGGTTGGATGAGGCCTTGAGCAACCTGTTCTAGTGGGAGGTGTCCCTGCCTATAGCAGGGGGTTGGAATTGGATGATCCTTGAGGTCCCTTCTGACCTAAATCATTCTGTGATTCTAAAATCATTAAAAACAATCCCCCCTTCTCTCTAAAACCTGAACATGGAAAAAAGTCCTTCCAGAAGGTTAACTCTTTGTGTTCCTTGGAGCCTCTAGCACTCAAAGCAATCTGCCAGGGTGAGTTTTCATCAGTATGTGCTTCATCGTCATTTAAACAGCGGGAGGAAGTTCATCTCTTTCATTTTGAAGGTGCAGAGCTTAGGAAGCTGATTTGCTACGTGTCGTTGTGTGATGTGCTGAATGACAATGTCAGGAAGAGAGCTCAAGTGTTCTGTGTGCACTGCTCTGCTCTCACTGGCTAAGATCAAAGCAGCTCCTTGCCTTTGATCCATCTGCTACAGAGAAGCAGCTGCATAAAGCCTTGCTGCAGCACTTGTGCTCTACCACGTTATTCAATCCTTCACAAAAAGGAATCATAGAATCAGTCAGGGGTTGGAAGGGACCACAAGGATCATCTAGTTCCAACCCCCCTGCCTAGGGCAGGGACATCCTACCCAAGATCAGGCTGGCCAGAGCCTCATCCAGACTGGCCTTCAACACCTCCAGGCATGGGGCCTCAACCACCTCCCTGGGCAACCCATTCCAGCCTCTCACCACTCTCATGCTCAACAACTTCCTCCTCACATCCAGAATGCTGAGTATAGTTCCAGTTACAGTTAGTGTAAATGTCCCATAGAAGAATTAACATCCAGTACACAAAATTGCAGTCCCATTTTTCAATTCCAAAGACTTTAGGCTTCAATCTGAATGTTTGAATACCAGTACCATATTTGCTACATGAAGAGCCTCCTGCAACATCACTTCTGAGTCCTAGCAATAGTTCTTCTGCCATGAAAACCACACTGAGCACTCAACACCAACAGAAAAACAAGTATTTGGGGTTTTTTTTCCCTCCCCGATTGGTCTGACCAGACTTTACTTCTGATGCAAACAGAAAGCTCTCAGTTGTGGCCATAGCACAGAAGTTACATTGTGCAACTGCCTCCCTTGATGGCACAATCAGATTTGCTGGGACACTTTCTCTATGAGTGTCCTGCTGTGTGCATCTGTAGGAGAATTTTGACTGAATACTACAAAGATGATGGAAATAAAGACTTTAAAAGCCCTATAAAGCTGGTTCCTCGTTTTAATAAAAACAATTCTCTTCCTTTATTGCACAAAGTAACTTTCTAGCTCTAAATGCTAAGGACAGAAACCTAATGAAGTAAAAAGCGCTGTAATTGCATGATGTAAGGATCAGAATACACATAGTGTCCACAGGAGCAGCAAATTGCCAATCAAGGAATTAACAAACAACCACAGTATGTTTTTTTGTGGCTGTATATTCCCTTCTATAGTGTTCAAGGCTGCAGCCAGAGCTAAAAATACTGAGTAGAGGTCTCTGCTAGAAATTAGTTCAAGGGATCTAGGCAGGAGGATTCAGATGGGAAAATATCTGAATTCATATTGGAATTTCTCTGAGTTATTTTTGTTCAAATATTCTCTGTCCGGTGTGATCCCTGACCACCACTTTGGCAATGACCTGAATTTTTGTTGAACCTTCCTTTGCCAGTAGAGGCCACCTGTACTCAGAGACCATTTGCAGAGAAAGTGGCAACACTTAATGTGGCCAGTAGAACAAGGGAGGTTATTCTGCCCCTGTGCTCAGCACTGGTCAGGCCACATCTTGAGTGCTGTGCCCAGTTCTAGGCTCCTCAATTCAAGAGAGATGCTGAGATACTGGAACATGTCCAGAGATGGGCACCAAGGCTGGTGAGAGGCCTGGAACACAGCCCTGTGAGGAGAGGCTGAGGGAGCTGGGGGTGTGCAGCCTGCAGAAGAGGAGGCTCAGGGCAGACCTCATTGCTGTCTACAACTACCTGAAGGGAGGCTGTAGCCAGGTGGGGTTGGTCTCTTCTCCCAGGCAACCAGCAATAGAACAAGGGGACACAGTCTCAAGTTGTGCCAGGGGAGGTCTAGGCTGGATGTTAGGAGGAAGTTGTTGCCAGAGAGAGTGATTGGCGTTGGAATGGGCTGCCCAGGGAGGTGGTGGTTCTGTCCCTGGAGGCATTGAAGAAAAGCCTGGATGAGGCACTTAGTGCCACAGTCTAGTTGATTGGACAGGGCTGGATGATAGGTTGGACTGGATGATCTTGGAGGTCTCTTCCAACCTGGTTAATTCATGATTCTCTATCATAATGCTGGAGTTTTACCAGTATTAAGCAGAGACAGACTACCCCAAGGATGATCCCTCATGCTGTACAAAATCTAAGAATGCACCAACCCCAAAAACTGCTGAGCTATTTTCAGGCTTGCTTCTTGATGAAGCCTGGAGTTTATTGTTACACATTACCTCATGTGAGGTTTGTTTCCTGTACTTCCCCAAACTGGTCAGGACCTCGTGCAACAGAGCTGGCACCAGTCCACTAAGGAAAATGGGTTCTGAAGCAGACTTTGCTCCAGCACCCAGCAGCCTGCAAACTACCACAACTGAAGGATTAGGCCTGACAAAAGCAAAGCAGAAAACAGCTGTCTTTGCTACAAACAGGGAGATGGTTCACACAAAACCAGGAGCTGGCAAAGATGAGCTTTATACTGATGAGGTCAGGCTGTGTGGCAAGGGAGACAGAGGTATCTGTCCATGAGGGTGGTGGAGCACTGCAACAGGGTGCCCAGGGAGGTGGTTGAGGCCCCATCCCTGGAGATATTCAAGGCAAGGCTTGACAGGGCTCTGGGCAACCAGATCTAGTTGAAGATGTCCCTGCTTACTGTAGGGTGGGTTGGTCTAGATGACCTCCAGAGGTCCCTTTGAACCCAAACCATTCTATGATTCTGTGATCTCTGCGGCTCCTCCTGAGGATCTCCTCAGGACACCATAAGCTGGCAGAGAGGAGTCAAGCCAAGGAAAAGAGGTGAGACCCAGCCCCAGTGAGCTGCTACACATTCTTTTTTTATAGATGGTAACCAGGCACCTGAAGCAAAACTAAGCACCTGAAAATCTCTCACTGGCTACTGCAGAACCCTCTGTTTACAGAGCCCTCAGAACCATCCAGAGGACCCACGTGGGTTTGGCTGCTGCATGGACAGAGCTCTGCCTTTGCTGTGTGCAGTTGCCACTGAGCTCACCCAGAGCATGGTTGCACCAAGGACATCACTGTCTGGTCATCTGTGACCAAGGGGCTCCCTCTTGCAGAGACATTGGCACACTTCAGGACTTCAGAGTCCACTGAGTATTCTACATGCAAAACAATGGCATTTGGGAATGGTGTTTTGAAAGCCAAAACTAACCCTTCAGGTCCTGCTTATTAAAACTTTAAGGCTGGCAAGGCTCATCACAACGAGCTTTCCCCACCTCTTCCTCCAGTTACATTTATCTTCTTGTCAGGTCTCCTTCTAGCTGAAAAAGAATATGCCAGCAGTAAAAAGCTCATTTCCACAGCCTGTCCAGAAGCAATTCTAAGTCCTGTCATTGACCCAGTCTAGCTACTTGTGATGGATTGTGCAAAATTAATAACCTGTATTAATTTTGATACCCAGGCGATGATTGTTAGTAACTATGACAACTGTTTATTAACATTAAGACTCACCAGAAAACTTATTCACAAGGTTCAAAAAATGCACATTTTGGAAATGTAAACATAGAGGGAACAGGCAAAACTAGAGCACATATTTCTTAGAGTGGCAAACAAACATCATACTGGAAGAGAAGATTCTTGCGGTTATTCTAGTGCTTATCCACTAGACGGCACAGGAAGCTTCTTTCTGCTTACGGCAGAAAGCAATTAATCATGGAATCATAACATCAACCAGGTTGGAAGAGACCTCCAACATCATCCAGTCCAACCTAGCACCCAGCTCTGTCCAATCAACCAGACCATGGCACTAAGTGCCTCAGCCAGGCTTTGCTTGAACATCTCCAGGGACGGTGACTCCACCACCTCCCTGGGCAGCCCATTCCAACGCCAATCACTCTCTCTGGCAAAAACTTCCTCCTAACATCCAGCCTAGACCTCCCCTGGCACAACTTGAGACTGTGTCCCCTTCTTCTGTTGCTGATTGCCTGGGACAAGAGACCAACCCCACCTGGCTACAGCCTCCCTTCAGCACGTTGTAGACAGCAATGAGGTCTGCCCTCAGCCTCATCTTCTCTAGGCTGCACACCCCCAGCTCCCTCAGCCTCTCCTCACAGGGCTGTGCTCCCAGCCCCTCACCAGCCTTGGTGCCCTTCTCTGGACACGTTCCAGCATCTCTCTTGAATTGAGGAGCCCAGAACTGGGCACAGCACTCAGGTGTGGCCTGATCAGTGCTGAGTACAGGGGCAGAATAACCTGTCTTTTCCTACTGGCCACATTGTTCCTGAGCCAGGCTAGGATGCCATTGGCTGCTTGGCCACCTGGGAACACTGCTGGCTCACGGTCAGCTACTGTCTACCAGTACCCTCTTGTCCATTTCTTCCTGACTGCAATGAATTAAAAGAGCCTGTAATTATTTACTCACAAAATATTATCAGACAGTACCCAAAGCACATGGAGGGGTTGCTGTTGGAGTTTCCCAGGCTCTTTTCTCAGGAAGCTGGGAGCCTACAGCATAGTGTCTGACCTGGTTCCTCTTGATTCCTGACTCAGCAGAAGCTTTGCAGAGGGGCAGGCAGGATGCAGTGCCATGTGCAGTCTTGGCACAACGTCATGCTGGCTATGCAGGTGGATCATGTGCAGGCATTTAGAGCCTGTTCCCGGTAAGCCCTCCAGGGCGTGGAGTTTCCAGGCAAATTCAGAATGCAATGAGTCAGCAGCAGCAGCACATTGTGCTACCTGCTCATCTCTTTTATCAGTATCCACCTGAGACTAATGGGGCTTTGGACATAGATCAGCCAATCAGAATGGCACTTTCCCAAGCTTGACCACATTAGGTGAAGCCAGGGCTTTCTCTTTCCCTTCAGCTGCCACTTCCCCCTCCACCCAGCACAGAAGAAAGGGGAGCAGGGAAACATTCCTGGGCAAGCCAGGGCACGGATAAGCCCATTTTTGGCCTATCAGGCCTACCACAACAACACTGTATTATTTTTCCAAGGTTTCTTCAGACCCCACTTGACACCTTCCAACCCCATGCTTCTCACCCCCCCACTGCAGCTAGACAGTAGTTGCTGTTCTTAAGTGCAAGCTTGTCAAAGCTGAGCACAGCAGGTATTAATAACCAGCTGCTGCTTCTCTTCTCAAGCAAAGCGACGAGAAGCTGCTAAAGATCTCTTTACATGATTCTTAAAAAGCCAAGTTCTTCCTTCTCCCCAGAAGCATTATTGATTTAACTGAAGAACTCCCCAGGGGGAGTGGGTTGCTTGCAGCAAGGTTCCTGGCCTGTTAAGGAAAAATATCTCCTTCAATTGTCAGCTCTTTAACCTAATGATGACAATCTTGAGATGCTTGCTCTACTCTGCAAAATTACATACAGCACTTAATTAGATTAATTAGCAAAATAAAGTTATCATAAAGACTCTGCCTCTATGTTTCAGTGCCAGGAAGGAGGCATTTACTACAAGAAAAAAAAAAAAACCAAAGTGCAAATTTGTCTGAATGAGACCTGTCACTCATTAAGTAACTGGTAGGTACTGCTGGGGTTGCTGGAAATTTGGGGTTGTGTCTATTCCAAAATCTGAAAAATTAGTTCACAACTTCTTGTTTTGTTTTGTTTCATTGGTTGTTGTTTTTTGGTGTTTTTTTTTTAGCAGATACTTACAATGAATACAGCTTAAGATTTCTTGTTGCTGTATGTCTAAAGGGATTCAGTTCAGTGAATCTATCTTTAAACACTGTCCTCTGAAGGGAGGCTGTAGGTAGGTGGGGTTGGTCTCTTCCCCCAGGCAACCAGCAACAGAAGAAGGGGACACAGTCTCAAGTTGTGCCAGGGCAGGTCTAGGCTGGATGTTAGGAGGAAGTTGTTGCCAGAGAGAGAGATTGGCATTGGAATGGGCTGCCCAGGGAGTGGTGGAGTTACCATCCCTGGAAGTGTTCAGGAAAAGCCTGGATGAGGCACTTAGTGCCATGGTCTAGTTGACTGGACAGGGCTGGGTGCTAGGTTGGCCTGGATGATCTTGGAGGTCTCTTCTGACCTGGTTGGTTCTATGATTCTACAATTTAAAAACCTGTTGCAGGTGAAGGATCTAGGAGGAGATGAGAGTTCTAGGCACCCTAGGTGAACTGGTGTTCATAATGCTGTTAGACAGACTACATTATCTGAAGTGTTTTCCTGTATCTCTCTGAAGATCTCTTTTTCTCATGTGTTGAAAGGGGATTTGCCAGACATTTTCTAAATCTGAGGCCAGCTTAAGGCTGAGCAGTGGCATCCCTCACGCTAGGAAGTGGAGATGTGGTGTTTCCTTTCATATTTGCAGAGCTGCAGTATAAACTGTGGATAATGGAGGTCACAAATTTAGCCGTATGGCAACTTTCATGGAAGGTGGCAAGAGTGCTATAAATAGAGCCAGGCAAAGCAGCTGAGATAAAGTTAGAAACAACCTCAGCCTGGACCACAGACTAACATTTACACAAAATGTGTGGAGAAATTGGAATATAAATAGCTGCCAGTGACTAAAGTCAGGATGTTTGACATGAGTAAATACCCCAGGGAAGACATCTGATGGTTATTTGCATCATAACTGACATTTTCAAAGATGGGGTCCCAGAAGTGCAGCCTGACAAACTTTGACTTTAGTGGTGCAGCTCTATTTTGAGAATTTTGCTGTCTCTCAAAATACTCCTGGCCAGGTCAGCCTCAGCTCAGTCTCCAAATAATCCTCAGATCTCATTTATCTTCTGAATTACAGAGCACCAAATAACTCTTGAGTCCTGTGTCCAAATCTGGGGTACTCAATTCAAGAGAGATGTTGAGGTGCTGGAACATGTCCAGAGAAGGGTGACAAAGCTGGTGAGGGGCCTGGAGCACAGCCCTGTGAGGAGAGGCTGAGGGAGCTGGGGGTGTGCAGCCTGCAGAAGAGGAGGCTCAGGGCAGACCTCATTGCTGTCTACAACTACCTGAAGGGAGGTTGTAGCCAGGAGGGGTTGAGCTCTTGTGCCAGGAAATCAGCAACAGAAGAAGGGGACACAGTCTCAAGTTGTGCCAGGGCAGGTCTAGGCTGGATGTTAGGAGGAAATTGTTGGCAGAGAGAGTGATTGGCATTGGAATGGGCTGCCCAGGGAGGTGGTGGAGTCACCGTCCCTGGAGGTGTTGAAGCAAAGCCTGGCTGAGGCACTTAGTGCCATGGTCTGTTTGATTGTCTAGGGCTGGGTGCTAGGTTGGACTGGATGATGTTGGAGGTCTCTTCCAAGCTGTCTGATTCTATGATTCTATTCTATGACCACCTCCTCAGCTGCTGAGTCCTCTCTGTCTGTTTGCATGGGCAGCCTGTGGCAGAGAAAGACCACGGTTGTGGCTGGTCACATACTCACCAGAGAGCATAAAAGGCCTGCAAGAAAAGCGTTAGACTACCTGTATGTGTCAGCTTCCCACAGTGTTGAGTCAAAAACTACTTTGTGGCTGCAGAGTGCCTTCATACCTAATACGGAGTACACTGACAGAAAAACAACTTGCAATGCACCTAATCTCCTTACATTGCTACCAGGAGGGAAAGCCCAAACAACTCTCCTGCCCTGCTCTCCACTTTATGCCTTCATGTTCATGCTGCAGGCAAGGGCAGCTGCTGTGTTGGGGGTTAAGTCTGGGCTGCTTGCCCATCTGCCCACTGCTGTGACATCAGGATTTGAAGCCCTGCAGGGGAAACAGTTAATGAAATAAGCACGCTGCCTTTCTCAGTCATTTAAGCTATTTTCACTTGTGTCAGGTTCCATTTTACAAACCCCTCGTGTCGTATCTGGAACTGGCTGGCAGTTTGAAGCTTTTGAGAACAGTTTCACAATGGATCATCCAGTATGTGGTAATCTGTCTTTACAATACCAGACCAGTGTTTCAGACTTCTTCCCTTTAGACCTTCCAGCTAAATTTGAATTTAACTTTGTTTTCAGCACAAGCATCCTTCCAACTCCAGATTGCCTCAGCATGCTACAGACCACTGGAAAAGTCTGAGCTTTTGGCTTCTGTTTGCAGTTCAGTTGGCTACAACGACTTGCTTGAGAAATAGTTGGCAATACAGCCCATTTTGTCATCCTCCCTGCTTCCCCTGCAATGTTAGAGCTCTTCCAGTCTTAGGAGGGAGAACAAAGTCCCACTGCTGGGCTGCGGAAAAGCTGTAACATGGCACAACATCAGATAAGCTTCAGGATCTTAGAAAAGGATCAAAAGTGTAGAGCATTTATTGGCTGCTGATGTGCTGTTAATAACAGTTTTGTGTGAGATGACTTCACAGAGTGTTTCTCTGCAGTTTTAAATGTCATGTAAGTGTATAAGTTCCATTCAAACATAACCTTTATGATGAGAGCATCAATAATAGAAGAAATCTAATTAAAGGATAAAAAGCTTGCTGGAAACATAACCTTTTTCATATAGAATTGGTAATGAATTAATAGAATTCTATGAAGGATATTTTTTCAGAGAAAGACCAACAAGCAGAGAGAAAAACCTTCCCTTCACCACAGTTTAGTGGGAGTTCCTCCTTTCTGTTCAGTAACCCATCCTCATTATGAGGAGAGGCTGAGGGAGCTGGGGTTGTGCAGCCTGGAGAAGAGGAGGCTCAGGGGAGACCTCATTGCTGTCTACAACTACCTGAAGGGAGGCTGCAGCCAGGTGGGGTTGGGCTCTTCTGCCAGGCAACCAGCAACAGAGTAAGAGGACAGTCTTAAGTTGTGCCACAGGAGGTTTAGGCTGGATGTTAGGAGGAAGTTCTTGCCAGAGAGAGTGATTGGCATTGCAATGGGCTGCCCAGGGAGGTGGTGGAGTCAGTCCCTGGAGGTGCTGAAGAAAAGCCTGGCTGAGGCACTTAGTGCCATGGTCTGTTTGATTGTCTAGGGCTGGGTGCTAGGTTGGACTGGATGATCTTGGAGGTCTCTTCCAACCTGGTTGATTCTATGATCCTCTCCCTTTGCCATGCTGAATCTATAATCACTCCCTGTGGCTCTATGAAAGCACATGAAAGCAGCAGCTGGCCCTCTGAAATCCCCCCACGTTGTTCAGCTCGAGTCATCTACCCTGGGACAGCTGCCACCTTCCACAGCTTGTGACACCCAAGCCTGGGACTGGTGAATTAGAGCTCTGTTGATCGGCCTGTCTAGCCGATTGCCAGTGCCTGAGAAGGGACCCAATGTCACCCCTGGCAGTACAGAACACCATGGACAAAGCAATAGCAGGCTGCATTTCCTCTGGTCAGTGCTCACCTCAGGAAACTAGGCCATGGTGTCCTTCAAACCGTAATGAGATTTATTATTGGGAGGACTGTCAATCTACAGAACAGAAGAAATGAGGCCTGACAGCTTGGAAAACAGGGGATGAGTACAGTAGCAGAACCAATTACTGCAAAAAGATTTGCTTGCTTTTGTCTCCATACTTACTTAGAAGCAACTAGGAGCGACCCAGGCCAAAGCCATTGTCTAATTTTGACCATGTCTGCCTGGTGAATGTGGGGCAGGCTGTGGGTGTAGTCTACCTGGACTTCAGCAAAGCCTTTAACACCGTCTGCCACAGCAAGCTCCTGGCACAGATGGCAGCTCCTGCCTTGGGCAGATTCACTCTGAAATGGGTCAAGAACTGGCTGGACGGCCGGGCCCAGAGAGTGGTGGTGAATGGTGCCACATCCAGTTGGCAGCTGGCACTAGTGGTGTGCCCCAGGGGTCAGTGCTGGGCCCAGTCCTGTTCAACATCTATATTGATGATCTGGATGAGAGAATTGAGCCCCACATCAGTAGGTTTGCAGATGACACCAAGCTAGGAGCAGGGATTGATCTGTTGGAGGGTAGGAGAGCACTGCACAGGGACCTTACCAGGCTGGATGGGTGGGCAGAGGCCAACAGGGTGAGATTTAACAAGGCCTAGTGCAGGGTTCTGCACATTGACCACAACAACCCCAAGCAGCACTGCAGGCTGGGGACAGAGTGGCTGAGAGCAGCCAGGCAGAAAGGGACCTGGGGGTGCTGGTAGAGAGGAGCTGAACATGAGCCACACCTTGAGTGCTGTGTCCAGTTCTGGGCTCCTCAATTCAAGAGATGTTGAGGTGCTGGAATGTGTTCAGAGAAGGGTGACAAAGCTGGTGAGGGGCCTGGAGCACAGCCCTGTGAGGAGAGGCTGAGGGAGCTGGGGGTGTGCAGCCTGGAGAAGAGGAGGCTCAGGGGAGAGCTCATTGCTGTCTACAACTACAGGAAAGGAGGCTGCAGCCAGGTGGGGTTGGTCTCTTCTGCCAGGCAACCAGTGACAGAACAAGGGGACACAGTCTCAAGTTGTGGCAGGGGAGGTCTAGGCTGGATGTTAGGAGGAAGTTGTTGCCAGAGTGAGTGATTGGCATTGGAATGGGCTGCCCAGGGAGGTGGTGGAGTCGCTGTCCCTGGAGGTGTTGAAGCAAAGCCTGGATGGGGCGCTTAGTGCCATGGTCTAGTTGATTGTCTAGGGCTGGGTGCTAGGTTGGACTGGATGATCTTGGAGGTCTCTTCTAACCTGGTTCAGTCTATGATTCTATGATTCACTCATATAGTGCTATAGGAACTACCACCACTTGCAGTGCAGACTGTAAAATCATTTTAATTTGGGCTCCTCTAACAAAAGACTATGAACAGAACCTTAAGTGCAAGGGTCTGATTTTCAGAGAGAGTCTTCACTTGAGAGAATTGCCTCAACATCATTTGTGTGTTATATACATTGCATACAAAGCTGTGATCCCAGAGTTGCTCATTGCTGTGTTATTTATTAACAGTCTTTCTAGTTCATATCTGTAGCAGAAAGTAAGTAGGTGAGAAATACAGCACTGCTAGAAAGCTGGACTGAAGATGTGTTTTCTTGTGTGGATATGCAGTGTTCAAACCTGTTCTGTGCATCTCCATCAGCATAGGGATCCTACAACTTTCAGTAATGTGGCCACAGCAGGCAAATCATTTCACTTCTGATTGGTTTGAAACACACTGCTCAGGTCTGATCACTGTCACAGTTTTCCCCTGGGCTTTGAGCAATGGCAGAGGTTTCACGTGGGTAGAAAATGCCTTTTATTTTTGCCAGAATTCTTCTGGGAAGATGCTGTCAGAGTGCTCCATCAGCATGATAGATCATCACTGACAGAGAATTATCTCTAATACAAAATTGAGTTTTTATCTTCAACTGTCGTGTCTGACAAGTCTTGCCTGTGACACAGGGGAGGGCAAGGGCTGGATTTAGTAATGGGTTCCTCAACCAGGACTGAGTATATCCTATCTCTCATATCCAGGTCTGTTCTTAATCTCCTAACTGCTTCTGCCTCCCTTTCCTGGGCTCCATCAAAAGAATTGTGTCCAGCAGGCCGAGGGAGGTAATTCTTCCCCTCTACTCCATTGTGGTGAGACCCCCACCTGGAATACTGTGTCCAGTTCTGGAGCCCTTATTACAAGAAAGATATAGACATGCTGCAATGTGTCCAGAGAAGGGCCACAAAGGTGATCAGAGGGCTGGGAGCTCCTCTCCTATGAAGACAGATTGAGAGAGTTGGGGTTGTTCAGTCTGGAGAAGAGAAGGCTCCAAAAAGGCCTTCCAGTATCTGAAGGGGACCTATAGGAAAGCTGGGGAGGGACTTCTTAGGATGTCAAGTTGTGATAGGACTAGGGGGAATGGAGCAAAACTAGAAATGGGTAGATTCAGATTGGATGTTATCAAGAAGTTCTTCACCATGAGGGTGGTGAGACACTGGAACAGGTTGCCTGGGGAGGTGGTAGAAGTCCCATCCATGGAGATCTTCAAGGCCAGGCTGGATGGGGCTCCGAGAAATCTGATCTAGTGTGAGGTGTCCCTGCCTCTGGCAGGGGGGGTTGGAACTAGATGATCCTTAAGGTCCCTTGCAGCCCTGACAATTCTATGAATCTATGATTTCTGAGCTAACAGGGCTCCTCAGTTAACACTGCCTCCAGTGCAGCCTTCCCTAGCATTAAGCTGTGCCCACATTATGGTGACCAAACTTTCAGTTCAAAACTATGTCATGTTACAGTGCAGCCACCACTAGTGCTGTTCATGCACCTGGGCTCTAGTTGACTGGATAGGGCTGGATGATCTTGGAGGTCTCTTCCAACCTGGTTGATTCTATGAAACCATTCTATTTGTAAGCTTTCATATGGTGGTGTTCAGC
Organism: Tricholaema leucomelas; assembly: GCA_013400475.1. Classification (NCBI taxonomy): domain Eukaryota; kingdom Metazoa; phylum Chordata; class Aves; order Piciformes; family Lybiidae; genus Tricholaema lacrymosa; species Tricholaema leucomelas. Next base: position 17,414 of record WAAF01009560.1, on the reverse strand, counting down.
CTGGAGAAGAAAAAGTCTCAAGGGAGACCTTAGAGAGGCCTTCCAGTACCAAAAGGGAGCATAGAAGAAATCTGGAAAGGGCTGTTTTGCAAAGGCATGTAGGGATAGGACAAGGTATAGTGGATTTAAACTGAAAGAGAGTAGATTTTTATTAGATATAAAGAAGAAAGTTTTTACTGTGAGGGTGGGGAGGCACTGGAGCAGGTTGCCCAGTGAAGTCGTGGATGCCCCATCTTTGGAAGTGTGCAAGACTAGGCTGGATGGGACTCTGAGCAGCCTGATGTAGCAGAAGGTGTCCCTGCACATGGCAGGGGAGTTGGAACTAGGTGATATTTAAGGTCCCTTCCAAACCAAACCATTCTGTGATTCTATAGCTAACTTAAAATCACATTGGAAAGAGTCTGGGAAAACACTCAGCAAATTGATACAACTGTCTTCAAGTAAATGGACTTCGGATGGACCTGCCCCATTACAAGAGGGATGTGGAGATGATGGAGCATGTCCAGAGAAGGGCCACAAGGATGATCAGAGGGCTGAAGCAGCTCTGCTGTGAGGACAGACTGAAAGAGTTGGGGCTGTTCAGTCTGCAGAAGAGGAGGCTCCGAGGTGACCTCATTGTGGACTTTCAGTATCTGAAGGGAGCCTACAAAAAAGCTGGGGAGGGACTTCTTAGGCTATCAGGGAGTGACAGGACTGGGGGAATGGAGCAAAGCTGGAGGTGGGGAGATTCAGACTGGATGTGAAGAGTAAGTTGTTCAACATGAGAGCGGTGAGAGCCTGGAATGGGTTGCACAGGGAGGTGGTTGAGACCCCATGTGTGGAGGTGTTTAAGGCCAGGCTGGATGAGGCTGTGGGCAGCCTGCTCTAGGGTAGGGTGTCCCTGGGCATGGCAGGGGTGTTGGAAGTAGATGATGCTTGTGGTCCCTTCCAACCCTGACTGATTCTATGATTCTGTGATTCTATGAATACTGATTGTGAATCAGGGCTCAGGAAAAAAAAAATGGAATAGTAAAGCACAGGGTTTTGGAAAACCACAAGGAAATGCAAGCACAACACACTGCATCTTACAGAAAGAATGCAAGCACAACACACTGCATCTTACAGAAAGAATGCAAACACAACATACTGCATCTTACAGAAAGAATGCAAGCACAACACACTGCATCTTACAGAAAGAATGAAAGCACAACATACTGCATCTTACAGAAAGAATGCAAACACAACATACTGCATCTTACAGAAAGAATGCAAGCACAACACATTGCATCTTACAGAAAGAATGCAAGCACTACATACTGCATCTTACAGAAAGAATGCAAGCACAACACACTGCATCTTACAGAAAGAATGCAAACACAACATACTGCATCTTACAGAAAGAATGCAAGCACAACACATTGCATCTTACAGAAAGACATGCAAGAAGTGCTGTGTCCAGTCTTGCTCATTTCCCAGACCTGAGGCTCTCTGAAACGGAGGGACAGTCATCATTACTCTCCTGGGAAGCTCCCTACTCACCTCCACAACTACTAGATTCCCAGTCTAAGAGATGATCCTTCTTTCTGCACCCAAATAAATTACTTTTTCAGTAACAGTGGCCAAAGTAGCAGCATCAGGATGTTATATAAAAAGCTATTTGAAGATTTGGTTACATCCTCAGACACAAGAAACTCAATCATTACTTGGGTACGGACATATCGAGATCACAGCAGGCACCATCAGTTCTGGAATCTGAGATGTAGTGATGAATCCTAGGGCTTTTCCTAAGATTTCTGGGAGGTTTTTCTGATCCATAAAAAAACTGAGATTAAAAGAAGGGCTCATGCTGTGAGGCACAGCGTTAAACCCACATTACAAGACCGTAACAAAATGTTCTCTTACTCTCTTGGTAGACAGTAAAAATACTGAACTCCCCAGGACTTGGGACCCCATGCAGACCACATGCTTAGTTTGTTAATAAGCTGACAGAACTTTCATTTGATAGGTTAGAGTCAACTGATAGCATTTCCCTGTCAAAATTCTCACCAATCAGAGGCACATTTGGGTATGTCTCTTAAGTAGATGCACTCTGTAAAGCAGTACCTAGTGAAATGCCATGTGCATGGCATTCCAGCACAAGAAGTGCTGCTGCCTTTCACCGTGTGCTGTTTATGTGCCAGTTTATTTCACTCTTAGCTGCCTTCTCGGGGGGGCTGGAGATGTATTTTTTTTCTGCAGTTATGCAGTGTGCTGCTTCTGCTAATACAAAGAGTAGTAGGTGTCATTTCCTTCAATTTATTGATGGAGGAAGCCGAGGGCCAGAGAACAAAGAGCATGCCTTGGAGTTCCTGTGCTCTGTTTCCTGGCCCTGCTGCTTTCTTTCTCCCAGACAGTCACAAGCCAATGCCGCATCCAGCCGAGAAGGCCTTCTGCTCCTCATTTATCTCCACAGAATGCAGGTAACTAATAAAACATCTAAGCTTGTTCACAAAGCTCTTCTTCAAAAAGCACTTCTGCAGTCTGCAGGTGGCTGAGCAAGGCTGAATTGCTCATAACAAAGCTGCTTCCTTTCTTACTAGCCTCCCCCTTACTACTCCTCCCCCTGGTAACATACCAGCCTCCTGCTTACCACTCAGCGTTGGTGTGCCAAGGTGGCACCAGGTGGGAATTCCTCTGAGCTGAAATGGCACAAGTACCTATGCCAAAGCAGCACACACAGCTGGCCACAGAGTTCAGCATTGACACCCAACTGCTCTCCCAGCATCACTACTCTCTTTTCCACACCAGATAATACTGTCAAGGAAAGAACTATTATGCTTTTGTCCCAGAGTAGTGGTAGCATTTCTAGTACATGCTGGGGCCAGAGCATCCTGTGACTGCCCATGCTCCTGGGCTAAAATTCGCTTCTTAAAAAACACATCCAGTTCACTACCTTCCTCCTCCTCACTGCTGTCAAGTCCTACCTGTGCCTCTAACTCAGCTGTCTACAAGGGATGCTGCCCTAAGCCTACAAGGACTTAGAATCATAGAATCAACCAGGTTGGAAGAGACCTCCAAAATCATCCAGTCCAACCTAGCACCCAGCCCTAGAGAATCAACCAGCCCATGGCACTAAGTGCCTCATCCAGGCTTTTCTTCAACACCTCCACAGAGGGCAACTCCACCATCTCTCTGTATAAATTCATTTACTCTGCTGAGATGAAAGACCAGTGATAAGTAACTAAAAGTGTTCCACATTCTACTTTCTTAAGGGTCCCTGCCACACGGGTTAGATTTGAAAATTATCAAACTAACCTCTCCCACAGCTGAGAGCAAAAGGAATCAGGAGGTGGTAAGAACTGTGGAGATTTTTTTTCTTGTTTTAATGTTTACAGGAGTTCAAAAGATTGGAGATCATCGCAGGGTACCTGCAGAGCTATTAATTTTAAAACCAAGTTGTTAAATACTCCACTTAAAAAGCTTAATTGGTCACAGTGAGTCGGTGTGAATAGACAAAGAAAAATAATGTGAAGTCCTACACTCATTACAGTCAAAAGAAGCAAGTTGGTGACTTTTGCTCACCATTATTAAACTCTATGGGCTACTCATCCTCCAGCAGCAGCACTCCAACTACTAGCTGCAAGGGGATAAACTGATTTCCCAGTGAAGTACTGTAAGAGGGCAGTTGGTATGTGTTTGATCAGAAGTTACAACAGGCGTCCTCTAATCACTAGGTTACTAGAGATAAGAGCCGGGGGGAAGCAGGGATTGCAATTGTGTGCATGAGCAGTAGGGAAAGATGGTACGGAACAGATCCCAGAATAAAGGAGTGTTATGGACTCTGCTGAGAAATGTGGCCAAGTAGGGAATTTATGTAAAAAATAGTTATTTTATTTCCCCCAAAACTGCCCCCAAAACTAGATACAGAAATTAATTTAGTTCTAATTAGCAGGTTCTTAGTTGGCTGAGAATATCTACACGGATACCGCAGGTAGATTTGACTATTTTAGAAGTCAGAAGCCGGAAAAGGCTTGAGCTATTAACTACAGCGTTCCCCAACTATCAAGNGCACCCCTCGTGCCAGAAGGGTCCCTTGGCATTGGAATGGGCTGCCCAGGGAGGTGGTGGAGTCACCGTCCCTGGAGGTGTTGGATGAGGCACTTAGTGCCATGGTCTAGATGACTGGATAGGGCTGGGTGCTAGGTTGGCCTGGATGATCCTAGAGGTCTCTTCCAACCTGGCTGATTCTATGATTCTATTTTATTCAGCAGTATAGTTTCTCCCTATGTCTCTAGCATGTGAGCCATAGGTATTGTGGTTTCCAGTACAGCTTTCTCCTTATGGTTTAATACTTAAGCTATAATAAAGCACTGAAACTGCACCTGGAAGAGGGTACCTATGTGTGAGAGCATTCCCTGGTCTCCAAAGAACTCACTGGAACAAGTACAAGCCAGTGCAAGTGCATCTTGTGCCACGAACATGGCCACATGATTGCCCTTATTGCAAATATTGCTCCTTATATTAATTTTGAATCTTCAATTAACACAAGTGTAAAGTTAGGTAGGCTAAGACTTCATATTTAATATACCATGCACAGGACATCCAGCAGTTTCCTTGATCTGTGCAGCAAACCATGCACACGGTGAGGAGCAATTGGATTTACTAACAAAGTAACATCAGTGCAAGAGAAAACAAGGAAGCCACATGAAGGAAAACTCAAGCACTGCAAGAGAGGAGGACTGGGTCCTCTCACATTAGTGCATTTGATTAGTAGATCAGAGTTAAAATTTTTGTCATCTTGGAACTCCCTTCCATTTTTCATGCTGGTAGCTCTGAATCATCTCTCTGCTGCTTTGACTTCAAAACAGGAAAAAGTGAATAGAGTAACCAACCACAGACTCATAAAAATATTCCTGTGCCGTGTAAAGTAGCTCAAAAAAGGGCTTGACTCATACAGCATCTTTACTAGGTCTGCAGGGACAAGCCTCTGGAATTGTGTGGGGCACCAAGCTACTACTCCTTGCTGCAACAATGCAGGAACATGAAGGGAAGGTGAAGAAACAAAAGAGAAAAAGAGGAAATTTTGTAACATTGCTTTTAAATCCTGATCCTACTGACTTGAGCAGAAGACTACCACTGACATTAGAAGTGCCACAACTTCACCAGTAGAGTTTGGGCCCCATCTCTGTTTTGAAGGCTTCTGCTGGTTTGATGCCATCAGTAGGCTCAGCAGTGTCCCTCAGTGTCTGCTGCTGGGGGAATGCCTGGAGACAGACTTCTCTGGCTGCTGTGTTCAGAGGATAGAAAGCATGGTCCTGGGCTCTACAATTAAATCCAGCTCCGCAGTGAGGAGGGGATTTTAAGCAGGAAGCATTCAGATGAGGCTCAGACATGCTCCTTTTCAAACACTGTTCATTCTTTTTCTTGGGTTCCAAAAAAAGAACTCATTGTTAGTATCTACATGGTTAACCTGTATGTGAACTTCTCCTTTCCTATTTCCTTCTAAACTGAGCAATATGTTAAGTTAGGTTTCCACACATACCCACCATACTCACTGATAAATGGAGTCAAACAGAAGCACTAAAGGTGGTAAAATAGTCACTTGTGGTTTGGCTCCATCTTTCACAGCTCAAAACTATGCAAATAGTTCAACTGCACTCAGTTTTGGGCTCCCTGGCTTAAGAAGGACAGGGATCTGCTGGAGAGGGTCCAGCAGAGGGCTACGACGATGATTAGGGGACTGGAGCACTGCCTGATGAGGAGAGGCTGAGGGACCTGGGACATTTTAGTCTGGAGAAGACTGAGAGGGGATTTAATTAATGTTTATAAACACCTGAGGGCTGGGGGTCAGGAGTGGGGGACAGGCTCTGCTCACTGCTCCCTGGTATAGGACAAGGAGCAATGGGTGTAAGTTGCAGCAAAAGAGGTTCCACCTCAACACAAGGGGGAACTTCTTTACTGGAAGGGTCCCAGAGCACTGGAACAGGCTCCCCAGAGAGGTTGTGCAGTGTCCTTCTCTGGACACTTTCCAGGCCTGTCTGGATGTGTTCCTCTGTGATCTGTGTTAGATAGCATTGTCCTGCTCCGGCAGGGGGCTTGGACCCAATGATCTCCCTTCCAACCCCTAACATCCTGTGTGCCTGTGATCTGTGTTACAACACATTCAAGAAAATAAAAGGCCAAAAAAAAAAAGTGTAAAGTCAACATGTGGTTGATTTGATTTGGAATAATTCCCCAGATCTTGGGAGCTTCTTTTCTCTATGTAATCTAAAATAAACAGCATAAAAAGTAGAGTACCAATAAAAAAGAAACTGCATCCTGGATGTGAAGAACACTTTAAGAAAACAGAACTGAAAAGAAAGTAGTACTAAATTTGGGGTTGAAATTATCACCACTGGTTCACAACAGAGTCAGATACTTTGCTTGCAAGTGTTTGTCCTGCATTCTTTTAACACACAACATATAGACTCCCTAAAGGATCTTCAGCTACACACCCTCCTTTGGAGTATTTGTTTGACTGGGTTACTTTTAAGGCTTTATAGTACATATGGATCTGGACTGAGTATAAATGTGACCTGCATTTTAAGGCATCAGCACTACATTCAAATCCAAACACATTTAAAGGGTCACACTGCTAAATGCATGTATTCTGTTTTCTTTTTTATAAAGCAGATACTATGTAAGATTAGTCCAAAGAAAAAGTATTATCTTCCTTTCCAACAAGACAGAACAGGGTTAAGAGTAAGCAGAGTTATATATGCTGTAGAGTTGAACACAACATGATACTCACCTTTCACTTTTTATTGCCTTAAAACAAGGGGGAAAAAAGCTGTGTTTAATCCTAACAAGGTTCTCTCACTTGCAACTCAAGCCATCAACTCGGATAACCTGGATGAAGAAATAAGCTTTGCAGAGATGCTTCACTTGTGGTACAAATCAGGGCAAGGGAGGAGATTCTGCTCCTTTGCTCTCATCAGATCCCACCTGTGGTGCCAGGGGAGGTCTAGGCTGGATATTAGGAGGAAGTTCTTGCCAGAGAGAGTGACTGGCACTGGAATGGGCTGCCCAGGGAGGTGGTGGAGTCACCGTCCCTGGAAGTGTTGAAGAAAAGCCTGGATGAGGCACTTAGTGCCATGGTCTGGTTGACTGGATAGGGCTGGGTGCTAGGTTGGACTGGATGATCTTGGAGGTCTCTTCCAGCCTGGTTGATTCTATGATTCTA
>WAAF01009559.1:0-14554 GCA_013400475.1 Tricholaema leucomelas | reverse complement strand
CCAGGCAGACACCATGGCACCTTGGCCTTTTGTACCTTTTATGCCTTTTAATGTGTTCACCCATTTTGGGCTTGTTTACCCCTGGTTTGGGGAGGAACATGCCTGGGCATGCAAAGCAAAGTGAGGCATAGAATGAGCCTATTTTTCGGGCCTATGGGCCCTCCACAACACTCTCTCAGTGGAGAACTTTCTCCCTACCTCAAGCCTAAATTTCTCCTGGCGTAGCTTGAGGCTGTGTCCTCTTGTTTTGGTGCTGGCTGCCTGAGAGAAGAGAGCAACCTCCTCCTGGCTACAGCCACCCCTCAGGTAGTTGTAGACAGACTAGTTGTGTTTCTTAGCAGAAAACTGAGGGATATAGGGTTTTGTTTTTTAATTTCTTCTCACAGCTAAGGATTTAATTTCTCTCAGTAAAAATTATTCTCAAACCAGCACAGGAAAGTAAAAATGAAGGAAGACTAGATGAGCATGCAAATTCAGAATTACATAGCATGTCAATTTAAAGGCTCTTTTGTGGACAAATGTACCAAGAGTGCTAGAATTTTATTTTGCACCTCATCGTCTTGATAAAATGCAATCTTTTCAAGTTTCTTGGGAAACAATGATAAAATGAGACACACTCACAGCAGAAGGTAATTCATTGTATCATATGAATTGCTGTTACATTCAGAACATTATTTGCTAAATTCACTTGGCAGTTAGATGTGAACATTACTGCCACACTTTCACAACAGGGCAAGAGTGCAGAAAGCTCTAGACACTTCCTAATAAAGTCAGTTTCCCCATACACTAAATGCTTGCCTCTTTTTGGTTTTGTCAGGTTTGTATTCTTTATATTTCTAAAGACAGACTTGTGATAGACAAATGAAAAACCAAACCAACCAGCAAATAAAAAAAAATATAAGCATATATATAAGCTATATATATGCTTGATATAAGCACTGAAATCAAAGGATCACGGAATTCAGGTTGGAAAAGACCTCCAGCATCATCGAATCCAGCTGATGACCCTACTCTGCAAGGTTCACTCTAAACTATATCCCTAAGCACCACATCCAAGCGACCCTTAAACATATCCACAACCTCCCTGGGCAGCCCATTCCAATGCCTGACCACTCTTTCCATGAAAACATTTTTCTCAATGTCCAGTCTACACCTACCCAGTCACAGCTTGAGGCCATTCCCTCTTGTTCTATCACTAATTGCCTGTGAAAAGAGACCAGCACCAACCTTTCCACAATGTCCTTTCAGGTGGCTGTAGGCAGCGATGAGATCTCTCCTCAGCCTCCTCTTTTACAGACTAAACAGCCCTTACTCCCTCAGTTGCTCTTCATAAGATTTATTCTTCAGGCCCTTCACCAGCTTCATTGCCCTCCTCTGCACTCAGACCAGCACCTCCACATCTCTTTTGTGTAGAAGTGCCCAAAACTGAACACAGTATTCAAGGTGTGGCCTCACCAGAGCAGAGTACAAGGGGACAATCACCTTCCTACTCCTACTGGACACACCTTTTTTAATACATGCCAGGATGCCACTTGCTTTCTTAGCCACCTGGGATCAGGACTTAGAATGATACGTAGCTATTTTCATGATTTATTGTAGATTTATCTGTAGGCTTAATTTAAGACATCTCAGATTTTCATCAAGTGTGAGTCAGTAAAAGAGCATAGTTCTTGCCCTCCATCAGTTTTGACTTGCTGATACTTGCATTCAATGTTCTGTGTCTTCACCTGGAAGGCATAGTATCAGAAACAGTAAAATTGTATGAAAGAATTAATTAGTGTATTTCTAATGAAAGAAATGTCCTAACAAGTCTAAGATCAAATACACTCTTTCAAGAAAACTCCAAAACCAACCCCCCAAAGAGAGTAAGAAATTACAAAATAAATAACAAACCCTACATCCGTCAGTGTGCCTGCTCTGGAAACTCAGCAAGAACTCTAAAAATATGGCTCTTCTTTTCTAGCATAATCTTATACTCCAGACATTAAATAGTTTGCAGCTGTTTTTGTTTTAATACAGAGATTTTAGCAATGATGTCTTAGCTAGAGTATGATTCAGTCCTTCATAGATAGATTGACCTTTTAGGGCTGAAAGAACTGCAAAAGAAAGCAAGGTAATATCATTTATAGTGATACGAAAATAATTCAGTATGGAATTAGAATGCTTCCTATGCAAATATCTGCATAATTACAAGATGGTATTTTAAATACTTATTATTCTAACCATAGCCAAACTTTCAGCAAATGCTGTATGTGATTTAAAGACACATGTGGCCCTATTGAGAATGTAATTGTTGTCAAAATAAGGTGCAGTGTGATAGCTGAACAGTGCATTGTTGCTTACTCATTGCTGGTGCTGTGGTTAACTGAGTCCACAGACACTCCTTGTTTTGCATGAACAGATAATATGCAGAATGTACACCAGTGTTTTTTTTATTTACACTGACAAAAACTAAACATGTAGGAAAAACTTACATTCCAATTCTGTATATGTTACTATGACGGAGTGAACATAGCAACCATTAAATAATAATAATTAAAAAAAATTACTATATATAATGCCCTTAGCTGGACCTGCTTAACAAAGAATAAAATATACTAGAAAAAATATTCCATTGTAGAAGTTTTCAACTGGCTTCCAAGTGATAACAGAAATATTTCATACGTTAATTGTTACTGGAGGATGCGCATTCTGAGGTACAGGGCTATACTTTTCTACTGATAAACACTGGCTACTCTCATTCATGTAAAGACAAACAGACTTTAAAAATGTGATACATTTATGATAGGATAACAGAATTTTGGGTAATGTGTATCTGTTACTGAAAGAATAAAATAAAGAATCTGAGAAATGAGGAAGGATTTCAAATCAAATTCAAATTCCACTTCCAATGTCCAGTATGAAAGCTTTTGCTTGTGGCTTAGTAAAGATGGAGACTGTTGACCTTATAATAATTTGAGAAACAAAGTAGAATGAATTTTAAATAAATGCTAGAGAACAAGTGCCATAGGAGCATCAGCATAGCCTGGAGAAGTTACACCCAAAAACTGACTGGATTGGATTCACATATTGAAATCCAGTGATAATGTGATGTATAATGGCTTTGAATGATAAAGAGCTATGTGCTGGTTTGAGACTGAAATATTTTCCTGAGAGAAATGAAATCTTTAGCTGTGGAACAATAGAATAAAAACCCCAACAGTACCCTGTATCACCATTCTTCTGCTGAGAAACACAACTAGTCAAAATACAGATGAGACAGGCACTTCTCACACACTTCTTAGCTCTCACTGTGCCTTCTTTATGGCAGTCTGGTCTCTGGATGATTCTGTCTTTAACTCTCTAATCCACCTAACCCCGTTTTCCTCTAACCTCCTTGTCATCTGTTTTTTTTTTTTTGACATCTCACCTCAGATCTCCAGTTTTATCAAGTGAGCTATATGTGGGTTGATCTGGTTATTTCTGAAGGGAGGGAAAGAGGGAGGGGTAATGGGGTTTGGGTCAGAAGCCCTCCTGGGGACTCTGTTTCTGGGAGGGGTGTTGTGTTTCTTTATTACTATTAAACTTGTGTATTTCTGTATATAGCTGTATATATCTGCTTGTATATGGTGCTAAGCTGTAAATATAAAGCTTAATTCCTTAATTTCCAGCTCGTCTGAGTCTAGTCTGGGTGTTTTTTTAAGTGTGTGGGGGTGGGTAACTCCCAAACCTTATCAAGCTAAAATGACATTAAAGAGTTACAGAGTTTCTTTAAGACCAATATTACTTGGTGTTTAAAGGTTCTTTAAAGGATTCAAAAGACCAAGGTTGCATTTATTAATACCTTGATGACTACAGCTTCATCACCCTTTCTGTGTTTTCTGTGATAGTTAACTTTTTGGGAAGAAAAAAAAAAAGTGTTAGTGAGATTTCTAGCTCAGACATAAAAAAACACGAGGAACAGAGAAACTCAGTCACTGATTATAATGTGGAAAAGTACTGGAGTCACTGGAGTGAAGAGATGAACATGTCAGGGATAGGCCATAAAATGGCAACAATGGATAAGTTAACATAATTCCATTGGAGCATCTGGAAGCACAGTTTGTATCTTCCTCATTTGCTGCTTCTACTGCACCCACTACTGTCTTCCCCTGATGCTGTTTTGGATGCTGTTTTGTTGCTTTGTGGCTGCTTGTCCCCATTCTCATCTTCTCTGTGTTTACTATATTCTATAATCATTTAATCTGTCTATACTGTTACATTTAGTTTAACTTTTAAAATACAGTTTCATTTTTCTGACTTTCCCCAAATTCTGAGTTGTAGTGAATTTACTCTCTCTGGGGTAGGTTAATAATAAGTTATTGGGGGGAGGGATCCACCCTAACTCATCACAGTCATCAATACTGACGGAATCCACTGTATTTGCGTTAGCAGTTTACACTTCATGAGAGTTTAAGTAGGCTGGATAGTGACTAATTGGTTCGTTTAATCTAAACAATTCTTACTTCTTAGGGACTCTTGGAAAGTTCTGTCTTGGATACAAGAGTAGTTTATCCCACCTAAAAGAGAGCAATTATATTTATAGGTAAATCTAATTAAGACAACTCAAAGAGAATAGTTGATAACTTTGACCATACCTATTAGGTATGACTACCTGTTAGGTAAGTACCTCTAAAATACAGATACCTAAAGCTACATGTTAAATGACAATATTTTATTGACTGAAAGCACAGACTTTTTGATGGCATTTGTCCATGAATGGAATGAATAGAACGTTTTAAGAAGAGCATGGTCACTACTCATGGCGACAAACCACAAGTGTATTGAGATGCTAATATTCACACAGGCAATTCATAGGCAGTAGTGGTTTGTAGCTCTTCCAGAACAGCTCCCAGTGAAACTGACTTTGTTCAGTTAAAGGTGCCAGAATCTGAACACTTGTAACCTGTATGATAAGATTTGGAAGTGAATCATCATGTATGCACATGTAAAACTATTCCTGGGTATTATCAGGAGTGATAATTGCTTCTTGCACAATGATCACAGGATCACAGGATATTAGGGGTTGGAAGGGACCCAAGGCGATCAAGTCCAAACCCCCTGCCAGCGCAGGAGCACACAATCTTGCACAGATCACAGAGGAACACATCCAGACAGGCCTTGAAAATCTCTGGGAATGAGACTCCACAACCTTGCTGGGGAGCCTGTTCCTGTGCTCTGTGACCCTTACAGTAAAGAAGTTCCCCCTTGTGTTGAGATGGAACCTCTTGTGCTGCAACTTACACCCATTGCTCCTTGTCCTATCACAGGGAGCAAGTGAGAAGAGCCTGTCCCCCCACTCCTGACCAGCCCCCAGGTGTTTATAAACATGTACTAACTCCCCTCTCAGTCTTTGCTTCTCCAGACTAAACAGCCCCAGGTCCCTCAGCCTCTCCTCATAAGTGATGCCCTCTAGTTCCCTAATCATCCTCATAGCCCTCTGCTGGACACTCTCCAGCAGATCCCTGTCCTTCTTCAACCGCAGAGCCCATAAGTGAATGCAGTATTCAAGACGACGTCTCACCAGGGCAGCGTAGAGGGGGAGGTGAACCTCCGACAGACTGCTGGCTACACTCCTCTTATTGCACCCCAGGATGCCATTGGCCATCTTGGCCACAAGGGTACATTGCTGTCTCATGGATAACTTGTCCACCAGGACTTCCAAGTCCTTCTCCACATGGCTGCTCTCCAGCAGATCACCTCTCAGCCTGTACTGCTGCAGTTTATTATTCCTTGCCAGGTGCAGGACTCTGCACTAATACTTATTGAACCTCATTAGTTTGCTCTTTGCCCAGCTCTCCAGTCTGTCCAAATCTCGCTGAATGGCTGCACAGCCTTCAGATATATTAACCAAACCTCCCAGCTTGGCATTGTCAGCAAACTACGATGTTATTATTGATCAGGTGTGTCTGATAACAGGAAGTGGTTTAAGGATGTCAGATGTTGACTGTTCCTCTCAGAGTTGTTCAGGCAACATGTAAAGAACTTTTTGCATAACTGTGCTGCGTATTGTACACTGGGAAGATGCCTACATCTTGCACTGTGCACTCACTTGTTAGATATGTTGCTGCACATCCTTGAGTACAGACAGCAATGAACAAGGTAGGGACCTCCAGAGGAAAATAATTTTACTGAAAGATATCTTCCACTCTTCCTGTGTTCACCATGATGGGATCATGAAGTATTATCTGTGAATCAAGACCATAGCTCAAGACAAAGGACTCTTCATCTGTGTTCTGCCACTCTTTATTTGAACATAGATGCTCTGCATGTTTGTTAGGAGTAACAGAAATTGGTTAAAAGCTTTGTGTACTTTGCTGATCAAAAAGGATAGGACTGGCTCTAACTTTCATTGTACTTAATTTGATGGTGTAGACAGTTAAATTGAGTAAGTACCAGTAATTAAGAGTGGGGAGCTCTCATTAAGAGTTCTGAGATTAAGTACTCAAAACTCAGATCCTCAAAATTTGAGCTGCTTTGGTATCACTAGTGCAGCCAAGTTATACAAATCTGTTTTTACTGCATATGTTTTCATATAAGAACATGATGAATGAGTAAATAAGATTTGGTAACAGAAGTGTGAAATGCACAGGATAAGTGAGACTTGCTCAATCAGCACATTTGGATTAACTATAAATGTATTGATGAGAACAGCATTATTTTACCATCTTACTTGGCCTGTAATAGGAATAATTTTGATGCATTTTATGATAGGGAGATATTTACTTAGGAAAAAAAAAAAATAAACCAAACCAAAACATAATTTTCCACAACCTGGAATTTAATCCAGCAACAAAATGCAAATTATGGAGCAATAATTTCTGAGATGTTGCTCTGCACCATGTTGAAGGCCAAACATTATCACAGTAACTATGCATAAAATTTACTGCACAGTGATTGTAGTCACTAACCATTTCAGTATAAGAGTGTTTACAGAGTATAGATGAAAAGTGCAAAATGTAATGTGCATGGTTTTGTCACTAAAATAATCTCATAATAAAATCAGATCAGCAGCACCAAAAAGTGCTGTTTTACTCAATTTATACTGATGGTCTTTATTAGATTGATAAAAACTGGGAGTCTAGATCAGAAGCCCACTTCACTGAGCACCATTCTGTATGTGTGCTAGTACAACAAGAGATTGAAAATTCATAGCATTTTTATGTCCACTTCTTTTTAACATCTTTATTGATGACCTTGATTTGGGCATAGAGAGTGTCCTCAGTAAGTTTGCAGATGACACCAAGTTAGGTGGCAGTGTTGGTTTGAATGAGGGTAGAGAGGCTCTTCAGAGGGACTTGGATAGGCTAGATCAATGAGCCAGCATTAATGGGATGAGTTTCCACAAGACCAAATGCCAGGTCCTGCACTTGGGTCACAACAAACCTAAGCAATACTACAGGCTTGGGGCAGCGTAGCTGGAGAGCTGCCAGCAGAAAGAGATCTGGAGGTTGTAATGGACAGGCAGCTGAATATGAGTAAGCAGTGTGCCCCAGCAACCAAGAAGGCGAATGGCATCCTGGTTTGGATTAAAAATGCTGTGTCCAGCAGGAGTAGGGAGGGGATTGTCTCTTTGTACTCCGCTCTGGTAAGGCCACACCTTGAGTATTGTGTTCAGTTTTGGGCACTACAATACAAGAGAGATGTAGAGGTGCATGAGTGGGTCCAGAGGAGGACAATTAAGCTGGAGAAGGGCCTAAAGTATATCTTATGAGGAGCAACTGAGGGAGCTGTGGCTGTTTAGTTTGAGGAAGAGGAGGCTGAGGGGAGACCTCATTGCTGTCTACAACTACCTGAAGGGACATTATGGAGAGGTTGGTGCTGGTCTCTTCTCACATGTAATTGGAGATAGAACAAGGGGAAATGGCCTCAAGCTGAGACTGGGTATGTTTAGGTTGGGCATTAGGAAAAAAAAAAATCATGAAAAGAGTGGTCAGGCATTGGAATGGCCTGCCTGGGGAGGTGGTTGAGTCACCACCTCTGGATGTGTTTAAGGGTCATCTGGATGTAGTGCTTAAGGATATGGTTTAAGGTGAATCTTGTAGAGTAAGGTTATTTATAGGTTGGACTTAATGATCCTGAGGGTCTTTTCTGACCTGGATGTTTCTGTAATTCTCTGATAAAGGACTGACCTTGTGGAACATCGCTGGCCACCAAGTGGATTTAACCCCATTCATGATTACTCTTTGGGCTCAGCCATCTAGACAGTTTTTCACCCAAAAAAACATTTGTCTGTCCAAGCCATGAGCAGANGGGTGAGGTTAGAAAGCAAGATGGAGTCCAACCAGCAGCTTCAGCTTCTCCCCAGCAGGCAAAGAGAAGAGGACAGCCCAGCATGAAGTGCAGAGCAGAAGTGACCTAATCTTTGTTTGGCTTTTCCTGCTACCCATCTCAGCAAGACTGTGAGGGAAGTAGACACCATTGTTTTCATTTCTCAGCCTATCATCTAGTTCTTCTCACCAAAACATGCTAGCTAGGCTCAAACTAGCACAGAGATATTTGTTATTCTTTCAGTTACTCTGTTTTCTTTCAGTCTTAGTATAATGCTAACAATTATAATTTCTACGAAATAAGGTGGTTTCAAATGCATAACTTTACTGCTAGAGTTGCAGGCCTGTCTTCCCAAAACAGGTATCACACATCTTTTTAGTGGTGACAGGAAATAAAATATTCTTCACATGACAGGGAACTATAGTGCATTATTTGCTTTATTTCTCTGTAAGACCTTTTTAAAATTTAAATCCATTTATGTATTTACAATCACTAAAAAGCAGTACAGTTCTATTTAATAATGAACTCTGCACAATTCCAAAAGCATTAACATACTGCAGCTAATCCATTTCTGTTAAAAGTTATAATCCTTACGGAAAATGAGTTACAAATTGTGTTATATAATTGCTATATTAGGTTGTTAAGTACAGTAGGATCTATTCTCTTTCACTGTCATGAATAACCAGGATTGCATCTCTAACTGTACATACCAGTAGTTCATAAAAGCACTTTTGTTCATTAACTTAAACCCTAGCAGACATCCTCTGGTTTTAAAAGCCATCTGGTGGCTGATAAGAAATGTAAATTCTTATCTCTTTTCCTAAGGCAAGTGGATCACAGCCAAATGGATAATGAAAGCTACAAAAATGCCACCATCTTGGTTGTAATCTGTTGTTCCATGAGGTCACTGGATCTGAGATTAACAATGCATTGAGAATGTCACAGGAAGGTGTGACAGGAGAGAAGATGACTAATTATTTTCTCTATGCAGCCTTTGTCTCTGCTTCTGTGCAGGAGGACATAATTTTAAAGGCAGTTGGAAACACTGCCAATTGCTGTACTATTGGATAAAGAATAAATATACTTTCAGACTGAGTGTGAAGTTTGTAAACAGCACTTGAGAACTATTCAATTGTGACAGATACGTTTTAGTTAAAAAATGAGTAATTACACAATTTTCACTAAAAGATGACCATCTGAACCCACTCTCTTCTGATACTAAAATTCCTTTATGTCTTAATCACAGAATGCTTTGCGTTAGAAGATATGTACCAGCTTTTGGATAATCTTCATGGCCCTCCACTGAACCCCCTCCAGCAGGTCCATGTCTTTCTGTAAGACAGCTTCAGAGCTGGAAACAGCACTGCAGATGGGGTCTCAGCAGAGGAGGGTGGAGGGACATCATTCCTTCCCTCTGCTTGCTGGCCATGTTTCTTTTGATGAAAGTCAAGACAAGTGTTGGCTTCCTGGGCTGCATAATGTTGCCTCATGTATAGCTTTTCATCCACCAGCACCCCAAAGTCTTTCTTTGCAGGGCGGCTTCCAATCCCTTCATCCTCCAACTTGTATTGATACTGGAGGTTGCCCCAACCCAAATGCAGGACTTTTCACTTGTCCTTGTTGAACCTTATGAGTTTTACATGTGAGTCCAATTCTTGAGTTTGTCTAGATGCCTCTGCGTGACATCCTTTCTCTCAGATCCATCAAACTGCAGCACTCAGCACAGTTCCATCTGCAAATTTGCTGAGAATTTCACTTAATCTTTCTGTCTTTTTCACTGATGAAGACATTAAACTGTACCAGTCCCAATACAGACCTTCAAGGGACACTACTAACACCACTCATCACTGATCTCCATCTGGATATTGAGCCATTGGCCACTGATATCTGTATACAAAGATCCAGATAATTCCTTATCCATTAAATCCATATCTTTCCAATTGGAAGAGAAGGAAGTTGTGGAGAATCATGTCAAAGGCCTCACAGAAATTCAGATAGATTAAGTCTATAGTTCTTGCCCACTAGTGTAAACACTTGTAGAGGTTTTGGCTGAGGCAGGAATTATAAAAATGGAATTATTGTTATTTTCCTACAAACCCTGCCCCCAATCTATATACAGAACTAGTTTAGGTTTATTTATAGGCTCTAATTCAACTGGGAATTCTTCACAGAATGTTTATGGACAAATTTAGAGATTTAGGAAAGTCAGAAAAAGGGAAAAGCTAAGCTACAAACACTGCTTTACCCCACTATAAATCAGGCTGAACAGAGAATTAAGGAAAACAGCTTTTTACTCATGGAAGTGAGATAGGAAATTAGTGATGATAGCTTGCTGAATTTCTCTGTAGAAGTAGCCTCTCTCAAATGCAAGCAATATCCAATGGTGGGGATCCATGTGGTGAGAGTCCAGGTTGGGTGGAAAAACCACCAAAGTCAGACGTGTCTCTGGCACTTCTTTCACGAGGTGAAAGATTCATGGAACAGTGCTGCCTCAACAGCATGAGGAAAGCTAAACTGCTAACATCTTCCCCAGCTCAGGGGAAGCAGTAGGGAGTTGGGCTGCATGGCACGGTCCAAGAGAAGATGGGTCTGGGTACCACTGGCCACTCTCAAATGGACCTAAGGACTTGCCAAGCTTGCAGATTTGCACAGAATAGTGCAGAAGTGGGGGGGCATCCAAAAGCAAGGACAGTGCAAAAACAAGAGCCATTCAAAGTGGGAGTCATCCAAAGTGGGGATGGTCCAAAGACAGGAACACTGCAGAATGGGAACATGGGAACTCTGTAAAGACAGGAACTCTGTCAAGATGGGAACCCTGAGCCTTTTACCTCATCCTATTTATACTTTTTCTAGACAAAGTGTCCACTTGCTATTTATACTAGGCACGAAGAACTCATGTAACCACCAGCCAACTTCTGCGCAGACTTACACACAAGTCAGTACATGTGTGGAAAAGGCACCTTTGCTGTTCCCTGCTTCAAGCCCCCGGGGGAGGAGGTGTGGGGGGGTTTGGGGAGGTGGGTGAGGAAAACAGTTTTTAAAGTTTTCTTCTGGTCCCATTCAAACCTCCTAGAGACAGAGGAAGGGGAAGAAGGATTTTGGAGTGCCCCACAGCAACACTCCATCATAGAAAGCCGTTAGGTTGGTCAAACAAGTTGTGCCCTTGCTGAAGCCATACTGGTTGTCTTGAATTGCCTCCCTCTCCTCCTTGTGCATTAACCTGTACCTTCTAGGATCATTTGTTCCATGATCCTCCCAGACACGAAGGTGAAGTTGACAGGTAATAAACAGCTTCAGCTACTTTGATGTCCACATATCCTTGTCTTGCTGGTTTTGTCTGTCACTAATACAACAGCAACATATGGTAATACCAATGTGATATGCACAAAATAGGAGCTACTGATGACTGTAGCCTGTGACAGAGACCAGCAAAGCTTGAGAGAAGTGGGAGTCTGCCTGGTCCAGACCTGACATTTGACACCTTGAGAAAGGTGAGCCACTGGGAACACGGGGCAAGAATTAACTGAAGAAGAGACTAGTTCTTGGCATTTGGAAGGTGCTCTTAAAGCATTGAGACATAAAACTGGGGGACTATGACTTATAGCGATTGCTTATTTGGGGTAAACAACAAAGATTTGAACCCTCCTGCACTACTGCCTTTAGTGTGACTGCATGGCAGAAACTGGGGACTCATCTGTGGACTATCAAAATGAGATAGAGATCTTGTTGATATGGCCACTACTTGGCGGCTGCTTAGTGAAGCTCTTAAAATCACAAAAAGGGAGCAGGATGAAAAGGAGGAGAAAGTAACATCTGACCTAAAGGGCGTGGACTTAGGAGATTAGGGATGTGTGCCTCTTCCCCCCTCTACTCCCCCTGACCTGGGAGCTGCTGACTAAGTGAAGGGGCATGAAGCCACTCAGAAAGATAAAGATACTAATGTCATCACTGAGCAAAAATATGTTAGCCCTCATGATCAGCTGAAACTTCCAGTACCCTGAAAAATTCCCAAGGATTTTAAGGAAGTACCACTTCAGTATCAAACTTCTCCTGAACAACTGAAAGAGCATAGGGATAAAAGTGGAATGGAGAAACTGAATAGTGATCAGCAAGGCTCTGATCTATTAAAAAATCAGGTGGCTAAGTCAGCTACTGTTAAATGCCCTCCATTGCCTGTTGATAGCAATGAGGAGGACTTCATAGACCTGAAGGATGCACTAAAATTGTGTAATCCATCTTTTGACTGGAGGGTTGCACTGCCATCTGCATGGGCCCTCTTCTTGGACTTTACCCCCGTGTATTATTTCTGTCATCTCTCATTCACTGTCTTGTTTTTGGCAGCAAGTTTGTAATAAAGTTGCTGAAGAAGGAGACTGGGATTTGGTTGAAATAATAGCTGTACCTTCTGTCACATCTCTTGCACCCAGACATATTGCTTCACAGCCTACTAAGGTGCACCCTCTCTCTCAGGACTCTGATGAGGAAGAGGGGGGTCCAATGGTTTTTCCTGTAGAAAAAGAGATGCTGGGAACACAGGGGCAAGACAGTCATGTGGTGTTATATTGGAGGGTGGCTCAGGATTTGTGACTGGCTGTATCAAAGTATGTGGTAAATTCCCAGGAAGTAATGCAGTTGTCATGAGTCATTGATACTGATTTTTTGTGTCCTTTTGATATTAATCATATTGCTTAAATAATTTTTCAACTTGTACAATATCCTGTGTTTGAAACTAACTGGGAAAAGTTATGTGAGAAAGCAGCGTTTCAGAATATGCAAATAAATAAGCAGGACCCTTTGTTTGCTGTTGGGGTTGATGCACTTATGGGAAAAAGGGCAATATTTGCTAATCCTAATGTTCAGGCACACTGGCATCCTGATGTATTGGAGCAATGTCAAAAGGTGGGGTGAGCGGAGCTTGCATCCCCTCGACCTCCATATACTGTGATAAAACAAGGTTCCTATGAACCTTTTTTGCAGTTTGTGGAAAAGATCTCTGCAGCAACAGAAAACCAGGTCAAGGATGAGTGACTTAGATTTTATGCCAACAGTTAGCAAAAGATAATGCTGATCAGGACTGTTGAAAAGTAATTGAAACTTTACCTGGGAAACCTTCTATTGCTGATATGGTAGCTGCATGCTTTAAGGTTGGATCTACTGAATATAAAATGGCTGCATTAACTACTGCTTTAAAGGCAAAAGATCCACCAAAATGCTATAATTGTGGGAAAGATGGACATGTTAAAGCACAGTGTAATCAGCAGAGGAAACTGAATGGGCTATCAGGATCAACAAGTAGCTTTTCTTGTAACCAATGTGGTAAACCTGGATATAATGAAAAATAATGCAAAATATATTGGGAGATGGGAAACAGAGTGTGAAGGGGAGTGCAGCGACACAAATGCCCCTGAGGGAAACACCCCCTCTCTCTCCCTATGCAACAAATTATCAGGGAGGAAAAGGGATCAGCCAGCATGGATGTATCCACGGCAGATACAGTAACCATATCTGACTATCAAATCCATTAGGTTCCTTTGGATGCTTGGGGACTGACAGGGAATGGAGTTCAAGCGCTGTTAACGGGGTGATCTGGCAGCATTCTGCAAGGACTAGTAGTACATGTAGGAGTAATTGATTCAGATTATACTGGTCAAATCAGTGCTTCGGTTTCTACTGCAGTACCTCCTGTAACAATACCAGAAGATACACGTATTGCTCAACTTCTTCCTTTTGTGAGTTGTGTGTCCAAAACAGACTCTGTTGTTCGAGGAGCTAATGGTTGTGGATTGACTGGACGACTGTTGATCTTCCGATCTCAACCCATAATGGAAGACAGAGGACTCTGTGACCCTTACAGTAAAGAAGTTCCCCCTTGTGTTGAGGTGGAACCTCTTTTGCTGCAATTTACACCCATTGTTCCTTGTCCTGTCACAGCGAGCAAGTGAGAAGATGCTGGATGGCTTGATGGGTTGTTTAAGAACGGGTTCTGTCTTTAGTTAAAACAGAAATTGTCGTACTTCTTGTAACTGTCACTTTTCTTCTGATGCTACCCTGCCTGATTGGTCTGCTGCAAAGGGCCCTGCAGCAGATCAATCTGTCTGTGTTTGTAGCACAAAACCAAAAATGGGGAGTTATGGGAACCAAGGAAGGGAGTCAGCTAGAGTGCATCCCTATGTACCCTCGGCACAGGAAGATTAAGGTTAGAAACATAATGCAATGGTTTGGGAATTACCCAACCCCTCCTCCCCTCTTACCAACCCTCCCCCCC
>WAAF01009558.1:0-16719 GCA_013400475.1 Tricholaema leucomelas | reverse complement strand
AAAACTACCGAAGAGACAGAGGGACGAAAAGTGGAGAAAAAGAGACGGCAAAGCGACCACACGAGAAACCGGACGCCCCCCTCCCTTCTACAGTGAGGAGAGCCACGGCGAGCAGTCCCAGATCCACCCCTCACCATCCCCCACACCATCGTAGCGCGCCCCGCCCCCCCCAGCAGAACGCACCCTGCAGACGAGATAGACAGCTACAGAGCTCCTGACGAGTCTCCAGAAATTAGGGGGCTGAATCCAGCCCGGCGCGGAGTCTCTTGGACTTTTTGCTTTACTTCTCTTGGTGTCAGCTTCCAGGGGTGGGGGTGGCGGGAATTGGGGAAAATTAGGGGAAAAATCTACTGATCTGCGCTGCCTCAGAAAGCCTGAGTTGCTTTAGAGTGTAAGCTTTTTCAAGCACATTACCATTTCAAGGGCTCACGAAAGCCTTGTTAAATTGCTCAGCTCCTGCCTTTTTTCCCCTTCATATTTCTGCCTTCTGTCTGTGTGAGAGAAACTGAAGAAGTTTAGAAGTTTTTTTTTAGAGTAAAACATCAGGAGGTTGTATTTGATGAAGCTATAGATCTAATGCTGAGGTGCAGGACGGGAAACTCTGATAAGGGAGAGGACAGAAAAGACAAAACAGCCATCAGGACATAGTCATGGTGATGAGCATTTCACCCCGAGGGACAACGGGGTCTGGGAAAGCAGACGGGCACTACATGGGAGTCATGGGAAGTTCCGCACCTCACCCTGCCTGGCTATTGGACGGCAGAGGCCAGCGGCTCTCCCTCGACCCCGCCGTCACCACCTCCCCCTCCTTGTCTGCGGAGCTCAGCGGGGCCCACTCCCCCTGCCTCCTTCCTCCCTCCTTATGTCCTTTGCAGGTTTCTGTAGGTTTTTTTTCCTCCCTAGGAGAGGCATTGGTTCTTAAAGGAGACAGTCCTGTATTATGAAAGCCTTTTGACGGTAACATATTTTAAGAGTTTGAAAGTTTCCTGGAAAAGTTGTTAATAGCAATGGGATGAGTTTTGAGCTAATTTTAGCATTATGGTGAGAATTAGCTGATGAAGTGGGGTGTGTCATTTGGTAGCCATCATAATGGAAAATTATGACAAGAAATTGTTTTTGTAACGGTATATAGGTTAATGCTTAATTCTTTCTGTGATGATTCTAAGGTTCCTTTTTTCCTAAGAATACCATGGTATTGCCTTCTTGAATTTTCTTTGCTTTTTCTTGAATTTCCTTCAGCTAGTAGATTTTTAACTTCACAAGATAGGATAAGTTAAGGATAAGGGTTTGTAATATGACGTGGGATTTTAGGATATAGAGATATCATGGGATGTTTTTTCTTGGTTTTTTTTTTCTGTATATCTGGGTAGCACTGGGATCACATAACAAAAAAAAGGGGGGGAGAAAATGGGTAAAGTAGGAGAATAAGAAAGAATTTTTTTTTTTAATTTCTGTAATTACATCATACAGACTAGGCCAATCGATTTGTTAGCCTAGGAAATTAATATGTTTGCATCTGTTTTTGTATTTGTTTGTGTGTTTGTTCATTTACGTTCACAGGCTTTTAATGGAGATCACCTTGTTATGATCAGCCTGTTTTCTTAAAGTGAGCAGAAGTCTTGCTCAGGTGGCAGAATTGTGGCAAGATCTTGAAAGGAGTACTGAAATAATGATTGTGTGTGTATAGATTATAAGGCTTTGATCATGGTTAACGAATTTGGGTATTCTCACAAGGTTTAATGAATGGATAACAGCAAAATAGAGATCAGTTTAGCACCTGTTGTAAGGGCCAAAGCCACTTACTGGCAAAGATGGTGATGTGCTTGTTATCTTTTTGCAAAGGGCCCTGCAAAAAGATGAGAAACACTGCCTTAAATTCTTAAAGCAAATGAAAGACTGTGGGAATAGGCCTAATAGAATAGCCTGAAAGTAACATCTAGGGCATATCCTTGTATCATATTCAGAAATTAGTAGTTTTTAAGCACAATAGATAGACACAGCTCATAGCTAAGCAGTGTAATGAAAACATCAAGATTTCTGAGAATTGTAGAATGAATCCAGAACAATGGGAGTCTGAGAAAGAATATTGTACAGCTAGATATATGTGTGACTCTGCGACATCAATTGCCACACAGCCAATGAAGATGTGGAACACATGCACTCTCCTGTGACTATGATGTTCATCTGAACTTTTGGCTTTTGAACACATGACTGACACTTGCAGAAAAAGCCTTTGGGATTGTTAGCTAAGCTTGGGTTGTTAGCTTGCCAAACTAATACTACTAGCAATAGCTCTAAAAGGTTTATTCTCTTTCTGATTTTAGCACTATTGAATTGTAGCTGTATTATTTACCCCTGTGTTGAACAGCCTGTGTAAAGTTGAAGATCAAGCCTGGGTTGCTCAAAAGAAAGAGAGGGAAATGGAAAGATTTTTCCTAACAGGACATGAAATGATAAATATGAGCACCCATGCTGTGAAGTGTCCTTGAGTCCATCTTGGGCTTAAGATACTAGGTGGTAAATAATAGCATTCCACATGCAGCTGCAGGGAGTGGAGTGCCAGCTGCATGTGGGCAGAGTTAGCCAGCCCATGTGGGCTGGGTTAGCCGGCCCAGGGGCTGACCCTGTGGGATTGTGACCTATCTGTGCCATGCCTGTAACCCTGACCAACCAAGTCGTCGCAGAGGGGGATTCTGCCGCCTACGCCGATTTGTGGCGGAGGGGAGAAATTAATTGACGCGAGAGGATATTTATAAAAATATATATATTTATTAACGTCAATATTCTGAACTCTTGCCAACCCCAACCACTGTATTTAATAAAGATTCTACACGGTCATGGAGACATTCTGGAAATATATCAGAACTCTAACTACTATAATAACTAGCATACATTCAAACTATAAACAAAGAGAGATTTCCCCATGGCAAATACCGCTTTGGGGTCTATATACTATTTGCCCAGCAGAGTGGGCTGAATGCTTTCTGCTCTATTGCAGAGACAACAGAAATTACAGAGGCATTCAAGCATTTACTCACAATTGTTATTAATTATAAATAATCACCCTCTGGGGCTACGTCACAGCCTATTACTAGTGTCCAAACTTCAGGGGAACTTTGACCGTGGAATTTGAGGCTGGAATTCTCCTGGCTTCAAGGGAAAGGTGAATCTTCCCGGATTCTGGGGAGATAACAGTCTCTGACCTTGTTCTCCTGGCGAAGGATGCAATCTCTGCCCTTGTCTCCTGGCTTCTCATGGACACTCTGTCCAGGGACTGTTGAGAGGATCTCAGGTGCAGAGGAGTATGGTGTCGTGCAGTCTGAGCACGGTCTTACACTCACTGGCAGGCCGATCACGTGCAGACAAGCGGAGTCTGCTCCTGGTAACTCGGTGGCAGTGGCACTTACCAGGCAATAAAGACAGGCAATAGAGGATCTGGTCCTGATAACTCACTGCGGCTGGCTGGGAGACTATGGAAGATATCTGTCTCTGTAATAACTGCATAAGCAAGTAGGCATAAGCAAGAGGTTGGTGAGTCTAAAGCCTAATAACGAGCAAGTGTGCCTGAATGTGAGCAATCATGAGCAGGGCGAGTCCCGAGTGTGAGCGTTAGCAATGCAGAAGAGTCAGAGCATGCTGGTGAAGCGAGAGAGCACGTTGTTTACCTGTGTGCCTCTATTTATCAATTGTGGGCTGAGATTAATGGCCCTTTGGACATTAGAATGACCAATCAGGTTACGGCAGTCAGCCAAACAGTACCGTAATAGCAAAATCACAAGCCTGGACTTTTCCAAATATGGAAAGAGCATGGGCTGGGCATGTGGGGGCTTAAACAACATGTTTACAACCACCTTATACAACCTGGACCCCAACAGGCCAGACTTCATGGCACCAGGCCTATTGTGCCCTTTTTGTGCTTGTTTATCCATTTAATGTGTTTACCTCTGGTTTGGGCAGCAAAACATGTCCAGGCAAGGCAAGGTAAAAAATAAGCCTATTTTCAGGTCTACAGGCCCTCCACAACACATGTACCTTCCACATATAGCAATCCTAAACTAAGTTAATTGTGCACGCCTCTTTCAAGAAAGCACATAATAACTCAGTGTATCGCAGAAATAAATTGGAGAATGGCCATCTAACCACACTGGTGACCCAAGAGTCACTTTATCCCAGGTGCAACACCGGCACAAAAATAATGTTTCAACACTGTAAAAAAAACCAACAAAAAACCAACAAAAAAACGAACATGGTGTTTTTTGGGAATCTAGCAGCTTTGTGAATAGCAAATAAACACACACTTCCAAACGTGGCAGTCACAGAAAACTTATTCCTAGCTCTTAACACATTTCCAACACAATGTTAGCCAAAGCACTTGAGTTAGCTCTACTGCACACTCACTGCACAGCTCCATCAAGCGATCTCTGAATTGACATAGTTGTGTTGCACTTGGTGCTCTGTGACCCTTACAGTAAAGAAGTTCTTCCTCATGTTGAGGTGGAACTTCCTGTGCTGTAGTTTATACCCATTCCCCCTTGTCCTATCACAGGGCACAAGTGAGAAGAGCCTGTCCCCTCTCTCTTGACATCAAGCCCTCAGATATTTATAAACATTGATTAGATCCCCTCTAAGTCTTCACCAGACCAAAAAGGCCCAGGTTCCTCAGCCTCTCCTCATAGGGCAGTGATCCAGCCCCTCAATTGTTTTTGTAGCCTTCTGTTAAGACTCTTTCAAGTAGATCCTTGTCCGTCCTGAACTGAGGAGCCCAAAATTGAATGCAATATTCCAGGTGAGGTCTCACCAGGGCAGAGTAGAGGGGAAAGAGAATCTCCCTCAATCTGCCAGCTTCATTCCCTTTAATGCACCCCAGGATCCCATTGGCCTTCTTGGCCACAAGGGCACATTGCTGTCCCATGGATAACTTGTTATCCACCAGCACTCCCAGGTCCTTCTCCACAGCACTGCTCTCCATCAGATCACCTCCCAGCCTGTACTGGTGCAGTTTATTGTTCCTTCGTAGGTGCAGGACTCTGCACTTATCCTTGTTGAACCTCATTAGGTTCCTTTCTGCTCAGCTCTGTCTGTCCACGTCTCAGGTGTGTCAGTCAAGCCTCCCAGTTTGGTATCATCAGCAAACTTGCTGAGCAGACACTCTGTCCCCTCATTAATGTCATTGAACAAGTGTTGGACAAGATTACCTCTTTCAACCTGAAGCATTTTGTGACTCTGTGGTGAAAGGCAAGATGCTTCAAATACTCCAGATCTCTGGATGAGTTAAAACATGTGTGGAGATCTAGAACAAGTATTATGCATGAACCATGTGCTGACCAAACATTATTTTGACAATGAAAGTGCTTCTGAAGTGATACATGGTTGTGTGTTTTATCTTTCCAGAGCAGTGGGCAAGGTCAAGTGTGCCATTTAGCCACAGAAGAAGCCATGCAAGGGCTCTCTCCTTCAGTCTAGAGAAGAGAAAGCTCCAAGGAGACCTTGTAGCCTTACAGTATCTGAAGGGGGCCTAGAGAAAGGCTAGGGAAGGACTATTTACAAGGTCCTGTAATGACAGGATGAGAAGTAGTGGGTTTAAACTGGCAGAGGGGAGATTCAGAGTGGATGTTAGAAAGAAGTTCTTCACAGTGAGGGTGTTGAATGTTCTAACACCTGTAATTCAACATTTAAGACTGATTTAAGATTGACTAAATTTAGTTCAGAAAGAGAATACAGAAGTCACATCACAGAACTTATTAAAAAGGAAGCAGTGATCAGGAGACAATGGGACAGACAAAACAAAACAAAAAAAAATCAAGTGTTACAGTGCTGCGAGGGACAACATGGACTCCACATGACTCAATGTGAATCCCACAGCAGACCTTTACTGTTGGTTTATATAGTCTTGAGCATATAGCACACACCTACATATTAGCATAATCTAGGTGAGTACAACCTAGTGTTCTACATACATCATGCCTTGTTCTTCCCCTTAGCCAGATGTCCCATTATCTTTCCTCCCCCGTGGGAGGCATCCTGAAGCTGTGAGAACGAAGGTCAAATGCTTACGTACTGCTTGCTATTATTCCCTCTTGCATTGCGTTCCCACAATTCCCCCTTTTTGTTTTACAACAAAGGCAGCATTTCTTATCTAGTGCAGGGCCCTTGCAAAAAGATAACAAACATGGCACTTTTAACATTACTATACAGAGGTGTTGCGGAAGGGGATTCTGCCGCCTACGCCAATTTGTGGCGGAGGGGAGAAATTAACTGGTGCGAGATAATATTCTATCAAAAAATATATTTATTGACTTCAATATTTTGAACTCTTGCCACCCCCAACCACTATATTTAATATTAAAAGGATCCTACGCAGTCGTGGAAGACATTATGGGAAATATATCAACAGTAACTTGTTAATAACTATATTATAATAACTAGCATACATTCAAACTATAAACAGAGAGGAGTTCCCCTGCGGCAAATACCGCTTTAGGGTCAATATATTATTTGCCCAGCAGGTGGGATGAATGCCCTTTCTGCTCTATGGCAGAGGCGACAGAACTACAGAGGCATTAAAGCATTTACTCACAATTCTGACTAATCATCAATAATCACCCTCTGGGGCTATGTCACAGCCTGTATAAAGTGTCCAATCTTCAGGGTCTCTGCCTGTGGACTCTGAGGCTGGAATCCTCACGGTTTCTGGGAAAATGAGTCTCTGACCTTGTGTTACTAGCATCTACTGGATGCTCTGTCCAGGCAATTTGTAGGCAGGATCTCCAGGTGCAGAGGGATTCGGTGCCATGCAGTCTCACGCTGGCTAGCAGGCCGATCGCATGCAGACAAGTGGAGTCTGCTCCTGGTTAACTCAACGGCAGTGGTGCCTACCAGGCAATAATTAAGCAGCGGGCATACAATAGGGTGCAGAGCTGCTCGGGGGTCTGAGCTCCATAAAGACAGGTGAGTGAACCAAGTGAGCCTGGACGAGCGAGCCGGTGAACAGTGGAGCCTGAGCATGCAGGTGAACAATGGAGTCCGAGAGCAAGTGAGCAGGAGCAGGAGTGAGGGCGAAAGCACGTTGTTTACCTGTGTGCCTCTATTTATCAATTGTGGGCTGAGATTAATGGCCCTTTGGACACTAGAATGACCAATCAGGTTATGGCAGTCAGCCAAACAATACCATAATAGGCAGGATCACAAGCCTGGACTTTTCCAAATATGGTGAATCACACAGGCTAGCACTTGGCAAGCATAGAATCATAGAATCATAGAATGGTTTAGGTTGGAAGGGACCTCAAGGATCATCCAGCTCCAACCCCCTGCCATAGGCAGGGACATCTCCCACTAGAGCAGCTTGCTCAAGGCCTCATCCAGCCTGGCCTTAAACACCTCCAGGGAGGAAGCATCCACAACCTCCCTGGGCAACCCATTCCAGTGTCTCACCACCCTCACTGTAAAGAACTTCCTCCTAACATCCAGTCTAAATCTCCCCTCTTCCAGTTGAAACCCATTCCCCCTCATCCTGGCATTACTAGACCTTGTAAATAGCCCCTCCCCAGCCTTCCTGTAGGCTCCCTTCAGATACTGCAAAGCCACTATAAGGTCTCCTCGAAGCCTCCTCTTCTCCAGGCTGAAGAGCCCCAACTCTCTCAGCCTGTCCTCATAGCAGAGGTGCTCCAGCCCTCTGAGCATCTTCGTGACTCTCCTCTGGACTCACTCCAGCAGTTCCATGTCCATGAGCTGGGCGTGTGGGGCTTACACAACCTGTTTACAACCAGGGGTGCCGGGCAGGCCAGACTTTGTGGCACCAGGCCTATTGTGTCCCTTTTATCCATTTAATGTGTTTACCTCTGGTTCAGGCAGAAAAACATGTCCAGGCAACGCAAGGCATAAACAAGCCTATTTTCGGGCCTACAGGCCCTCCACAACAAGAGGACCAACAAAACAGCTGTTTCCATCTTTACCAATGAGTGCATCTAGCCCTTGAACTAATAACAAAGGTCGATGGCAGCTCTATTTTGCAGAGTTGCCTGTCTCAGTGAAAAGGATTGCTGAAAGCTTGTGAAATAGCATTTGCTTGTACACAAATCTAATTCACTAAGTGTGATTAAAGCTTGTGCACAACTAACTCCTAGCATAGTATCAGGATAATGCAGCTATCTTCCTATGCATGCACACTTCCCATTGTTTGTTTATACTTATGGGTTATGATCATAGATGTACTTGATGTCAGTAAGTTTAACCACACCTATATCCCAGGATACATTTCAATTTCTTGCCACATTGTCTGCATAGCCATCCAAGCAAGACTTCTGCTCTCTGCCAAAAGCAGGCCAGACATAACAAGCTGGTATCCATCAAAGACGTGTAGGCAACATAAGCAAATGCAAACACATTCCTTCCTTATACTAACAGATCTATTGGCCTTTTCTAGAATGAATCTCTCTGCATGATGTATCTGGAGAATTTCCCCTTTCTTTAAGTCAAGGGTGTTTTATTAGCACAAGGAGGTGTATTATCTGTGATGCAATATTACAGGGAATGCTTCTCTTGCAAAATGATTGTATATTGTGTGCTGTGTAGGCATGTCTGTTATCTGTTTTAATTTCTAAGCATAGGTGCTATGGTAGCTCTTAATCATAGAATCACAGACTCGACCAGGTAGGAAGAGACCTCCAAGATCATCCATTCCAACCTATCACCCAGCACTACCCAATCAACTAGATCATGGCACTAAGTGTTCCATCCAGTCTTTTCTTGAACACATCCAGGGACGGTGACTCCACCACCTCCTTGGGCAGCCCGTTCCAATAGCAAATATCTAATCAAAGCAGCATATCTTTCCCAGTCCTCTCCTTAAAAGCATATTGCACATTTGTTGCAATACTGTTACTTTCACACCATATTAGCAAAGTCCTTAGAGGTCATGTTCTGCATTTTATTCAGTCCCACAAGACTTTCCCTATCTGTTCCCAGGTGTCAATTTCAAAAGCACTTGCTGGGTCAGCAGGGAACCCATGGTCTTGGCACCGTAACAGTAATTCTCGGACATATAATCCTCATCCTTTGACCCTCTCCTGGAGAGGATATGCAAGAGGAACTTTAATATCATGCCTTCTTTAGTTACACTCTGCCCCATTTCGCCTCCCCAGCCGCTCACCTATCTTCCCAGGTGCCCAATGGTCAGCTTCTGCAGCACACATGGTCTTGCTGTGCCAGCTCTTAGCTAGGGCTCCTCACCAACTGTGGTCATCCTTTCACTGCAAATTCACATCAGGAGTCACCACAGGACGCGAGGGATGACATGAACTCCACACAATTCAACATGATTCCCACAGGACACCTTTACTGTTGGTTAAGACTCTGTTTATATAGTCTTGAGCATACAGCACACACCTACACATTAGCATAATCTAGGCGAGTACAGACCAATCTTTTACGTACATCATGCTTTGTTCTTCCCCTTAGTAAGATGTCCCACTATCTTTCCTCCCCTGTGTGAGACATCCTGAGGCTGTGGGAATGAAGGCCAAATGCTTATGCACTGCTTACTATTACTCTGACTTGCACTGCATTCCTACATCACAGCTCTTAGCATGAAGAGCAATTGCTTAGGAAATCACACAACTTTGGATATAAAGGGGTCCAAAAGGACCCCCTTGTTCAGAAACAAGCTGTGCAATAATCTCTGATGTCCGAGAATGGGAGTTTTATCACTGGATACATGTAGAATAGGAAAGGTCAGGGTAGGGGGGAAAGGACATTGAAACTGTACAGCCCAGAACAATTATGTCTTCTGGCAGGTGAAGAGATGCCATTTAAAAAAAAAAAAAAAAAAAAAACAAAAAAAAAAAAACAACAAAACACCAACCAAAACACAGCACAGCTCATTGAATTGCTACTATAAATAAAACTGTATAGACTATTTCATTATCTAATAGCGCTTTATCTTAGAGCAGTAGAAGCTTCTTTCCCTTGTAACAAGTATTAAAAAGAGTAGCAAAGGGCCAAGCTCTAACAGAATCATTCAGGCTAGGAAAGACCTTCAACACAATCTGAGTTCANTTCAGTAGAAGTTCTGTGGTGAATCCCACATCGAGTCAGCTGCTGGCACGGCAGGCTGTGATGGCGGGCGGATGGCAGGTAATCGAGGAATCGGGCATACAGGCAAACACGGCAAGGCGAGCTAGTGAGCAAGTGAAAGCAAACCCCTTATGCCCCTTTTATAAGATACTGGCCGAGGCTAACGGTCTCATTGGCCATATTATCACCCAATCACCTTTGATAATCACCCAGATACACCCCAAAAGGAAGAATCCACAGGCTGTTCCCTTCCAACAATGGGGGGTGCATACGCCTTTCACAGGACAGGGGCGTGGTCTTATGGACCCCCTCTTGTGCAACCAGACCAAACCAGCTTGGGTTGTCAGGGTCTCTCTGCCCTGTTTTCTCACCACTGGCCGCATTGCAGAAAAGGCAGTTAAACACACTCAAGCCCATTCTGAGTCCTAAGGACTCTCTACCACAAGCTGTTAGCCCAAGATTGCCAGGTCCATCACTAAACCATGACCCTCATTATATTGGCTAATTATATTGTTTAATATGCAAAAAGTTCTACTTTCTATGCTCTCTTATTATTCAAATAGGTACCAGAAAATAGAACACCAAATATACAGGTACAATCTAAAAAGAAATATTATCTGAACTACAGAGAATTGACCCTGGATTTCTGCCACAAATTTCTGTTTAAATGCCACTTAACTTGTTCTTGAAAACATCACTGAATGGTAGAATCTAACAAACACACATTTTATTTAATTAATATTTATTTAAATTTACTCCTGATGTAAAATGTACCTACTATTATCATGGACCAATGCAAAATGTGCCTTTCAAACCTGTTCTACGCTGTGTTTGTGTTGGTTCACAACACCTGATTACACTTTTAGTGCAGGTAAAAGAGCTATGGCCAGGGCAGAGCAGAGAAAGTTGGCTCCCAGACAGATCCAAGACTCCTGCTCCAGAAGCTGGCTCCATGACCCCTTCCCTGGTTCGGAAGCCTATGAGTAAGTGACTGTGTCCCAGATCAAATCTTGCCACTACCCTGGTTCCAGAGAGCAAGGCCATTTGAAGGAAGGCGGGTCTCAACTGCCTTTCCTCAACTGAACTGCTTTTCCTTGGGAACCTTTCAAGTACTACAAAAATTGCCTAGTTGGTTAAACCAAGCTGTGGCTTCACACCTTTGATTTACATTTTGTACGTATTCATAGAAACACAGAAGAGTTTAAGTTGGTGTACAGGGTTAAACCTCCAGGAGGAGTAACCTTCAACCTGACCCTAGGTGGTCTTGACCCCTCCCCAGGGGTGGGTCTGAACACTAACAGGTGATGGTTAGCCCACTCCCCTGTCCTGTCTAAAAATCCATAAAAGCAGGGAGACTTCCTGTTTCTCTCGCTCTCTGTGTTCCCTGCCTACCAGCATCACCATCCTGTTCCTCTGTGTTTTACCACGTGGCCATCACCCACGAGGCAGACAAAGCCATTACCATCAAAATTGGGTTATATTTACATTCTGTATTTGCTTTCCCTTCCCTATACCTTTGTAACTTCCCTACCTCAGATACCTTTTTAATTTATTGTTAAATTACTTTCTCTTTTAACTTCCAAATCAGAGTGAGATTATTTATTTTGGGTGTGCTTACCTTTTCCTCTCTCTACATCTAATTCCTTTCTTTTGGGAAATAATGGGGAAGAGGGAAGGGCATTCTATAAAATTGTTATTGGTTCTATCAAATATATTTGAGTCTCTCAGAATTTAAATTAGAACTGAGACAGTTGGAAGGGACCTTTAAAGGTCATCTAGTCCAACCTCCCATTAGTGGGCAAGGACATTAGCAACTAGATCAGGTTGCTCAGAACCCTGTCTTCTGATCAGCTCTCACTATTTACTTTCTGTGGGAGTGTTGTGCCAGATGATGGCATATCATGTAACACAGCTCCTTCAAGCACAAGCACAAACTCATCTGGCAGCCTCTGCCTGCTCTAAAGAGTACAGACCATGCCGAAACCCCACCATGAAACAGGAGGCTGCAGCTACAAAATGTGTGTGAAAGCCACTATTAGGTGGTTTTTCACCCTTCTTAAAGCCTTTTACACAGAGCAAGAAAGAGGCAAAAAAGCCCTGGTCCTCTACATGTACAGAGCAACCCATGTGTGCATGCTCAGAGTCAACTCAGCAACTGAAGTAACTGGCAATTAGAGTGCTTCAGAAATGGCTTGATTTCAAATTGATAATATGCTTATAACTATAGGCTTTTTCCATTACCAGATGGGCTGTATAATGTGAAAAATACATTACAAAACTCTTCCCAGGGTTGCTTAAATGACCAATGTGTAGCTG
This sequence comes from Tricholaema leucomelas, assembly GCA_013400475.1. Classification (NCBI taxonomy): domain Eukaryota; kingdom Metazoa; phylum Chordata; class Aves; order Piciformes; family Lybiidae; genus Tricholaema lacrymosa; species Tricholaema leucomelas. The sequence goes on along the minus strand of WAAF01009558.1, from coordinate 4,332 downwards.
CAGGCATCTAGCAAGTTGTGAATGATTATTGATGTAAAAGAGCAGCAGCTCTACTGGGGATGGCAGTAATTAGTCTTTACTAAATTCACTGGAACACTGTCAGGGAGAGGAACCACAAATGTGAGTAATTTTTGCACCACAATTAAATGATTGTTTGTGCTAGTTTGAGCCTAGCTAGCATGTTTTGGTGAGAAGAACTAGATGATAGGCTGTAAAATGAAAACAATGGTGAGGTCGTCTTCGCTCAGTCTTGCTGAGATGTATACAAAAGAAGAAAGGCAAAACAAAGATTAGGGCATTTGCTTCTTCTCCTCTCTGGGGAACTTTGCCTGCTGGAGAGCTCGTGGCTGCTGGCTGGACTCCATCTTGCTTTCTAACCTCACCCTCCTTTGCTTGGCTGCTTCACCTTGCTTTTAACCCTCTTGGCCGAACCTCCATTCTTCCTTAGGACTGGGGTAAGGTTGAGAGGGGTAGGGGGAAGGTGAGGGGTGGTTGAGAGCCCCTCCTGGGGACTCAGGTTTCTGGGAGGGGAATTGTGTTTGTATTACCTTTTTTTCCCTTGTCTATTTCTGTCTATAACTGTATATACTGTAAATATCTGCTTGTAAATTGTGCCAGCTGTAAATATAAGCTTCATTCAAATTTCCAGAGCCGGCTGAGTCTAGTCTGGGTGATTTCTGAAAGTGTGGAGGGCGGGGGATACCCAAACCATCACATTGTTAGAAAGTGCAAAAGTCTAAATCAGATAAATACGGCAACTGGCAGACGGATTTATAATCTTATCTAATAATGCCACTTTTATTGTAGAAAAAGATAACCATTAAGTTAAGCACAGCAAATAACACACAGTTTTGACAGCCTCCATTACCACTTCTACCACCACGAAATGTCTTTCTCCAGTGTTTCTCCTGTGCTATAAAATGTGGCCCCTCTCTTTCTCATTTTGTCTATGGCAATGCTTAATACAGTGAGCCAGATAACCAAGAAATAAACCAGCTATGAACTATTAAATCAGATGGTACCATAATGGCTTGCCATTTACATACTTTTAGCATGACAAACATTACAAAGTGACTGAGTTCCATACCACATTTAGAAATTGATTTGGGTTACTGTAATTGAAATACATATATTTATATATGCATGGATGAATATTTAGACAAATAACAAATGCTTGGATGATGATCAGCTTCCAAGAGAAAACAGAATAACAGGTATTTCTGAAGACCAACATTAAATGAGTCTCAAAGAAGTATTACTGTTTCCAGCCTGAAATGCAATGAACTAAGGAATCTAAAAGAACAGTCCAATTTCAGATGGTTCAATCTGCTTTCTGCACAGCTTTCTGTTTGCACAGACCCCCAGCTCCACATGAGTAAAGGCAGTCGAGGCTGCACAGCACCCTTAGTGCCAATTCTTCCTTCTCCAGTGCTCTTGATGAAAACCTGTGTGCAGTCCTGATGTTACGTAGCCATTCTGCATGCATCAATGTGTGCAAATACTTCTCAACTAGAGAGATTATCTGATCATGGAGGTAACAGAAATGCAGCAGTGGAAGGGAAGGCAACAGTGAGTGTGGTAGAAAAATTCCTTAGTAATGAAACAGAGAGGGTCTCACTACACAGCACAAAATCATTAGTTTTACTGCCTAGGCTTTTGTTGTAGCAATGTGATCAAGCCAAAGCTGAGCTGGTTATCCACCAATGGAGAATCCAGCCCTTAATTTCTGCCCTGCCAATAACAGTAATAACCATAAGCTGAGACAGTACAGTATAAAATGAATAAAAACTAAGATTCAGCATGGTTGCATGTTACACCAATAAATTGCACCTCTTCTCACCTATTTTAGGTCTATATGTGTATGTCATGAGGTACTACAAAAGAACTTTGATGTTCTAGTCCAGCCACATTTTTCATGAATCAGAAATAATTTTGTCAAGGTTCAGTTATTATTAACAGTCTTCAGCAAACCAAGTTAACTAGCTGAAAAATTACTGAATATACTGCCTTGAGAAAAAGCACAAGGTATCATGACCAGGTTCTACCTCCTGCTATCCAGCTAGGTTGGGGCTTAGCTACCATCACAGACTTCATAGCCTGCCAACCAAAGTATTTCCTTTTAAAATAAACACTGGAATTACAGATTATAAAGAGCAGTCTGTTTCAGCAGGTGCACTGTCAATGCTTGAGTTTTGCCTTACCTACTCATGTCCAGAGAACAAGCTGCTAAAATTAACAGTGCACACTAAAAACCTCTCTGCAGCTGTGCTGGTTAAAGCAGAGAATGACAGATTAAAGCTTTAAATAAGACATTCAAAAGGATATTCTATGCAGATAAACAGAAAGGCAAGCCTCTATTCTCTAGCCATCCAAGGAAACATTCATCAGTGTTGCAACAGAATCTTCTGCCCTTCAGAAATGGTATCAAATGTATAAAATGCAAACACAAGGAGGACTGTAAACCTCTGTGCTAGGCTAACAGGAGCAGATACAGGCCTGAGTGGGAGCACAGGTGGAACCAGCTGCAGATGTTCCTCAATATGCCAACTCCTCAAAGTGTTGTGTCTTCCAAGCTCTGCTCTGCCCATCACACAGGGTGCTCTCCTCCCTGTCTCCTACAACAATGCCCTGAAGGTTGGGTTTCACTAGGATCTAACAAAGCTCTCCAAGTTATCTGAATATTGGTATCTCAGCTATGTCCAAGGCACAGGACAGACGTTTAGTACATCTAGAAAGATTTCATCTGAAGAATGTGAAAATGGAGCTGCTTTAGCCATAGAGAATAACTGCCAAATTCACTGGTGTTTGTTAATTCACTCCCTTCAAACAGGAGGACAGCTAAGTAACAAGAAGAGAGAAAACACCCTGAAAGACAAATAGAATTATCTGTATCTTACTAAAGCTAGCAAGGTCATGGAGGACAGGAGTGCACTTACCAGCTTCGAGGGCTACAGGGAACTCTGAATCTGAAGCTCTCAATTTGTAGCCACTACAAAAGCTGGTTGCATTACTTTAGCTGAGAGTTAACTGCTGCATTTCTTATAGAACCACATGTAGGCAGAGGAATTGCTCCCAGTTTTGACAGGCACTACTTGAGCTTCTGCTGCAAGGCTAAAACAACAACTTGAGTGTTCTCCCCCAGGAAGAGCAAGGGAACACTGAGGAATATTGAAGCCAAAAGATATTCCTTAACACGAGAGAATTCATGTGTTAGTAGATACTAGAGCATGTGGCTATTACACAGCAAGCCTTCATGGGTGCTAAAGAGGCCATCAGTTGTTTATGCCAGCCAATACATAATCTTTTACATTACAGAAATCACAGTAAATAGCTACTTTGTACTAGAAGAAACTCTTTTCACTTAAACTATTTACATCCACTATGTATTCAGTGCCAGCCCAAATTAATACTTCATGTTTGCAACCTTCTCTTTCTAAAAATACACCTTTGTAGTCCAGTGGCTATTATTTCTCTACAGTATAACCATGGAAATTGCACTTCTATCCCATATGTGTTAAGTAAATGAGCTCATTTTGTAGAAAACTTCACACCTGGGCCTGAAATCTCTCTGTTAGAACACAATATTTACTTCTCATGTGAATTTTAAACTATTTAAATCACAAAGCCAGATTTTGCAGACAAAACTTAAATTCACTGAAATCCTAATTGAAACCTGCAGAATGCTGAGCAATGCTGTTCATGGTGAAGACAGTGTTGGTGGAGGAGGGATGAAGAGCCTCAAAAGACTTAGTTTGTATTTGTCAACAAGCTCTCATTAGGAGGGGACCTTCCTCTAAATAAGGCTTTGCAACCTGACCTGCCTTAAATTCTACTATTTTCACATATACTCCTATGCACTGTTACATGATGTGCACTAGTTAAAAACACAGAACATGAACAATGACTCCACTAAAATATTCTATTGTTAGCTGACCAGATATTACAAGCTGAGTTTTCAGAGCTGATGAACTATCGATCCTTTTTCTCCTTCTAGGCACTTAGTGCCATGGTCTAGTTGACTGGACAGGGATGGGTAATAGGTTAGATTGGATGATCTTGGAGGTCTCTTCCAACCTGGTTGATGCTATGAAATCTAACAGACTACTGATTATTTTGCCTCACTCTCCCATTTTCTGCTTAGGCTATGCATGCTCCTCCTTCATTGTCTAAATCTCCTTTTGTGTACTGCCTTAGAGAAAGCATAAGCCCATCCTTCTCCATTTCAGCCATGCCTTTCTGTGTCTGAGCTGGTTTGTCCCACACTGTGGTATCTGACAGCAAAACTCTCAGAAGTACAGGACTGTATGTTAGAATAGAATAGAATCAATCAGG
>WAAF01009556.1:74732-115270 GCA_013400475.1 Tricholaema leucomelas | reverse complement strand
GGGGAGGAGAGGAGGTCAATAGCATCTGGCACAAAACACTTCAGGAATGGCAGTTCCTCCCAGGAGACAGCAACCCTGTTTATAAGGTGTCTTCAAATCCTCTTAAGAGAGATGTTCCTAGGCTTGCCTTTGGTTCTCAACCTACATTCCCAGTGCCCACTGTGGTTCCAAGTACTGTTTCTCTGGTATAAGGCTTTTCTCCAGGCTTGGGGGTTTTGGAGAACGCACAACAGGCACAGCACTGCGATTCTGTTATCAGAACTCCAGTAAATCACCCACGCAGTGTAAACTATACAAAAAAGGAAGACAGCTCTTAACTCTTTACCTGCATCCAGGGTTTTGCAGTTGTAATTACTGTAGATTCCCCTCCCACGTTCCTAATTGAGTCACAAACTAATTTTTTTCAGAAGATACTAGCTCTTGTTTTTAATCTCTCCTGCGTTTTTGTGGCAATGTTCCCTGGAATACATAGGGTTTGGTTTTGTTCCCCCAGAGAAGCTTTGTAAAGTTCAGCTATATTCTTAGTTGGAGCTCATGTAAAATGTCATGTCAGCTCTTATACACTGAAGTCTGTTTAAAATACAGTGTGATTCATTAAAAGGCAAGTGACTCTGGTTCCAGGTTTATGGTTCTAGCTGGAAAAAATGTCAGCCAGTGAATTAAAGTCTCGAAAGGATACCTTAGGTTTCATCCATTTTCAGGGTACCTTGAAAGGGGAGATGAAAGAACTAAATGCATCAGCTAATTGCACTATCAACAGAAAATACAGTAGAGGTTACTGCTATTGATAAAGCAGCAACAGTTTCAATAAGCAAGAGTTTACAACTCAATATAGTTTTTCTTGTTGCCCTTCTTGGAGCGAGAAGAGGCTTTATTTGGTGAGGTTTAATCTGTAAAAGTACCTGACTACTCCTGTGCACAAAGAGTGGCCTGAAAGAGGGAAAGGCAAGTATACTAATTAAGGAGAAGATAAAGGACACAGGCTTGTTTAGTCTAGCAAAACAAGGACAAATTAGCAGAGTAAGGATACAATTACTGTAAGCAAACACACCAGGACATAACACTGTGAAAGGAAGAAAATACTTAAGATAAAAAACAATCTTAAGCTTGCTAAAAATAGGTAAGGACTGGCCAAGAATAAATATATGCTGAAAATCAGGTTGGCAAACCAAAGAGGAATGAGAAATTTGAATAGAATAGAATAGAATAGAATAGAATAGAATAGAATAGAATAGAATAGAATCAAGCAGGTTGGAAGAGACCTCCAAGATCATCCAGGCCAACCTAGCACCCAGCCCTAGCCAGTCAACCAGACCATGGCACTAAGTGCTTCATCCAGGCTTTTCTTGAACACCCCCAGGGGCAGTGACTCCACCACCTCCCTGGGCAGCCCATTCCAATGCCAATCACTCTTTCTGTGAAGAACTTCCTCCTAACATCCAACCTATACTTCCCCTGGCACAACTTGAGGCTGTGTCCCCTTGTTCTGTTGCTGGTTGTCTGGCAGAAGAGACCAACTCCCACTTGGCTACAATCTCCCTTTTGATAGATGTAGACAGCAATGAGGTCTGCCCTGAGCCTCCTCTTCTCCAGGCTGCACACCCCCAGCTCCCTCAGCCTCTCCTCATAGGGTTTGTGTTCCAGGCCTCTCACCAGCTTTGTTGCCCTTCTCTGGACACGTATAGCTTTATCTAGGGCTAAATTCCCAAGCTAGAATTAAAAGGGAGCTGGATATATTTGTGAAAATGATACCTGTGATACCCATGGACCACATCTGACCACACAGAAGCTACTCTCTTCTCTGACATTTTTATTTTCACGCTTGGCTTTTGGATGCAGCATGCAAAAAATCTCAGAAAGGACTCCAATCAGACATCCACTGTGGGATGTCTTCACCATACAATTACAGAGCAGTGCACGCACATCTCTTCCACGGCTGTCAGTAGAAGCTGAAACATAACCTTAATCAAGTTCACATAACCTTAATCAAGTTCAGAGCTGCTATCAGTGCAACTAGGGGGAAAAATAATCTTCAGCAAGTGAAAAGAGTTACTCCCCACAGCACACTGTTTCATCCCCCTAAGGAAGGAAGCCAGGAATGTACTCCCTTGGTAGGAGGGACAAAAAGGAGAACTTTATATTGCTTTGGAAATGACCTTGCTGAATTACTCCCAGACACTATTGTTTTCCGTCTATCAGCTGCAAAGATGAAGTGAATACATGCTCAGGCTATCCTCCTTAGTATGCACAGGCAGCAGCAAGAGAAACAAAACACCTAACAATGGGAGCTGGTGAATCTGAAGGGCAGAGGAGTCAATGGGGAATCAGGCCTGGCAAACATTTGCTGTATCAGACTGTTGAGGTTAACTGCCTCTTGTGTTTTTTTTGTGCTGCCAACAGATTCCTGAGGCATCAGCTCGGGTGAGATCATTAGCCTGAACAAGGAATCCCTCTCAGCAGAATGAAGTCGCAGTCTCCAAACATTCAGACATCCCTGACTCAGGCCTCTTAGAGGCATAAGATTTATCTTTAAAAGGTCTTAGAATTGTTAAATGTGCCTGTGTCTAATCTGATCGAACTTTAAAGGCTGGCTTAACAGGTTTTTTGCGTAAAAGGTCAGGACAGATTAGGATGTGCCTAATTCTTAGTGTGAACGTCTAACAACGCTGCAGGCAGTGGGAGTTCTCAGCTAGTGACTACAGCAGACCAGATGCCTCTTTCGCTTTAATCTTGCTGCTGGTGAATAACAGCCTCGTTTGTGAATCACAGAGGAAAAAATACTTATCCTGCTTTGTAATTGAAGAAATTGGTGACTAAAGGGTCACTTTGAAAGAAATTGTTGCCTATACAAGAACAGGAGGGAGATTTAGCCTGGAGAAGAGGAGGCTCAGGGGTGACCTTATTGCTGTCTACAACTACCTGAAGGGTGGTTGTGGCCAGGAGGAGGTTGCTCTCTTCTCTCAGGTGGTCAGCGCCAGAACGAGAGGACACAGCCTCAGGCTGCGCCGGGGGAAGTTTAGGCTCGAGGTGAGGAGAAAATTCTTCCCTGAGAGAGTCATTGGCTACTGGAATGGGCTGCCCAGGGAGGTGGTGGAGTCGCCATCCTTGGAGCTGTTCAAGGCAGGATTGGACGTGGCACTTGGTGCCATGGTCTAGCCTTGAGCTCTGTGGTGAAGGGTTGGACTTGATGATCTATGAGGTCTCTTCCAACCTTGGTGATGCTGTGATACTGTGATTTGCAGTTTCTCAGCTGTTATTCAAACTAAATTACATGACCTAAGATTTAATTTCTTAGGTCCTATAGGTACAAGGTACATTCAGCTTATGAGGATAGGATAGAATAGAATAGAATCAACCAGGTTGGAAGAGACCTCCGAGATCATCCAGTCCAACCTAGCACCCAGCCCTAGCCACTCAACTAGACCATGGCACTAAGTGCCTCATCCAGGCTTTTCTTGAACACCTCCAGGGATGGTGACTCCACCACCTCCCTGGGCAGCCCATTCCAGTGGCAAATCACTCTCTCTGGCAAGAACTTCCTCCTAACATCCAGCCTATACCTCCCCCGGCACAACTTGAGGCTGTGTCCCCTTGTTCTGTTGCTGGTTGCTTGGGAGAAGAGACCAACCCCCACCTGGCTACAGCCAACCTTCAGGTAGTTGTAGACAGCAATGAGGTCTGCCCTCAGCCTCCTCTTCGCCAGGCTGCACAACCCCAGCTCCTTCAGCCTCTCCTCATAGGGTTTGTAGAGAAGCAAACAGAAATCCAGGAGCTGTTTCTCTGGAAAAGATGATGACATTGTAACTAATTTTTTTCTGTCTTTGTCTATTGGACTACCTTCCTATGTAATTTGTTGGCCAGTGGGCTGCCTCTCCCTACAAAGCTCAGTAATTAATGCAAGCTCAACAGAAGCCTTAGATCTTTTCTGTGGTGAAACTTGATGCTATTAGGAACATTCACAACCCATAACAGCTTCTCCAGTGATTCTTCAATGCTGTAGAGAAGACAGTACCAAAGAAACATGTCAAAGCAATGGGATCTTGACAGAAAGATCTCTAGGTTGAAAAGGCTGGGCCATCAGAAGCTGGACATAAGGACAAATGTGATGTAGATAACTGAGCACTTACACTTCTTCACTAGTGGTGGTATAGGACATTTCTGAAAGCCTCCATCAGTTAGAGGAAGACACAGCCTTTGAGGGAACTAGATGGAGTAGCTCAGATACTCAGTTTTACTTCAGAGGGGCACAAGGGCTGCAATGGTTTCATTTTGGTTCTAAATCAGTTCTACAAATTTCTTATGATCTGGAGATGGGAAACCAATGATTGAAAGGAAACAGCTTTTGAAACTTAGGGTCTCAAAAGCTTTTTGAGGTATATGGTCTTCCTGTGAGCCATCTAAGTATTAGAGGGTCTAAAGGCAAAGTCACATGAGGACCACGAAGATGCTCAGAGGGCTGGAGCAGCTCTACTATGAGGACAGGCTATGAGAGTTGGGGCTCTTCAGCATGGAGAAGAGAAGGCTTCGAGGAGACCTTGTAGCAGCCTTCCAGTATCTGAAGGAAGCTTACAGGAGGGCTGGGGAGAGACTATCTACAAGGTCTTGTAACGACAGGATGAGAGGTAATGGGTTTAAACTGCAAGAAGGGAGGTTTAGACTGGATCTTAAGAAGAAGTTCTTTACAGTGAGGGTGGTGAGACACTGGCACAGGTTTCCCAGGGAGGCTGTGGATGCTCCCTCCCTGAAAGTGTTCAAGGCCAAGTTGGATGAGCCTGGAGCAACTTGTTCTATTAGGAGGTGTCCCTGCTTGTGGCATGGGGCTGGAACTAGATGATCTTTGATGTCCCTTCCAACCTAAACTATTCTATGATTCTATGAGGATAATGGCTGGGATGGAAAATTAAACATCTGCTAAAACACACTCCAAAGACCAGTCTCTGTTATTGTAAAGACTGATGCAATTTCAAAGAGGATGAGGAATGCAGAAGATTTGAAGTAAGTGCTGGGAGGATCTGGTGAATTTCTGATCACATCTGCCTTAGACACAAATTGAAGTGGTAAGATGATGGGAAGGATTGGAGAATCCAGTGTTACTGCAAAGTCAGGTGTTCATATATTAGACAGTTGCAAGGTAAATGTCTGTACTGGAGATACATCAGTATGGACAAAGACATCCTCTCCAGGCTGAGCAGAGAAAAAACAAGTTGATTTAGTGCTGGGGCAGGGTCCAATGGCAATTTTGAGCCTCTCTCTCTCTGGCTCAGGGTGATACATTCTAAGTCACCACACATACATGTGCCAATCCTTTAGCAGATAGTCCTGGTAAAAGGACTATCTGCTAAAGGACTTCTGCCCAGGGAGGTGGTGGAGTCACCGTCCCTGGGGGTGTTCAGGAAAAGCCTGGATGAGGCACTTAGTGCCATGGTCTGGTTGACTGGCTAGGGCTGGGTGCTAGGTTGGACTGGATGATCTTGGAGGTCTCTTCCAACCTGGTTGATTCTATTCTATTCAAATCACCACAATGGCAGCTTCTGTTGCAAAGACCAAGGCAGGGAGCTCCTCATGAAGATCTTGTATACTTTGTGGTGTTGGGAGATACAGTCATTTGAGCTTTTGAGGTCAGCCTGTGGTTGCAAACAGCGGAAGCAGATGAAAAAGGTGGATCAGAAGTCCATCCCATGTGCAAAGGCTGAAGACTGATCAAAAAAGGTTGCAGAAAAGCACATTAGGAGCTGCCTGAGAGAAAATGATGGATGGAAAGTTTGCCCTGCCTTTCCAGTCATCAGTGCTGAGGAGGATATAGTACCAATGGCACTGCTATACAGACTTTGTCAAAGTGAAACATCTGATCTTGGTATACAGAGAGCATAAAGAGTAATCCAGGATTTTGAGTTGCTGTTTTAAGCCATAATTAAAATTATTTTTGTTGATAACTTTGACTTAAACTTATTCAACTGAAGAATACAAAGGGCATCACAAGTTTTGACATCTGTTTGGTAGATGAATGTTTCTTCTTTGAGAAAACAATTGTTGTTTAAGATATTTTTGCCACTCCTGGAGGTGTCCTTCACTAGTTGTCATTGCTGATATATGAGCTGAGGGAAGAGAACAACTATATTCTGAAAGTTGTTCATAGAATCAACCAGGTTGGAAGAGACCTCCAAGATCATCCAGGCCAACCTAGCTCCCAGCCCCAGCCAATCAACCAGACCATGGCACTAAGTGCCTCATCCAGGCTTTTCCTGAACACCTCCAGGGACGGTGACTCCACCACCTCCCTGGGCAGCCCATTCCAATGCAAATCACTCTCTCTGTGAACAACTTCCTCCTAACTTCCAGCGTATACTTCCCCTGGCACAACTTGAGGCTGTGTCCCCTTGTTCTGTTGCTGGTTGCCTGGGAGAAGAGACCAACCCCCACCTGGCTACAACCTCCCCTCAGGTAGTTGTAGACAGCAATAAGGTCCCCCCTGAGCCTTTCTACATTTGGTTGAGCAGCCACTTGATTGCAACCCCAAGTTAATTCCAGATCAAAAGTGATTCAGGATCAAAAGTGCTATCTTAAATAACCAGCCTACTCTCACACCCAGGGTAGCCATTCAAGTAATTTTCTTCATGTAGTCTTTCTCCCACTCACTGAACTTGCAAACCAGCCAGAGTGCATTATACTTACCAAGGGGAAATCATGTTTGACTAACCTGATAGCATTCTGTGATGCCATAACTGAATGGGTAGATTCAGGGAGACCAGGGGGTCAGGGAGACCTTACCAAGGCCTTTGACACCGTCTCCTGTGACGTTTTAGTGAGCAAGCTGAGGAAGTGTGAGATGGAAGAGCAGACAGTGAGGTGGGTTAGGAACTGGTTACAAGATGAAGTTGAAAGAGTGGTGATCAATGGTGCCAGGTCCAGCTGGAGAGCTGTAAATAGTGGAGCCCCCCAGGGATCAGTGCTGGGTCCGGTGCTGTTCAACATCTTCATCAATGGCATTGATGAGGGCACAGACAGACAGTGTCTGCTCAGCAAGTTTGCTGATGACACCAAACTGGGAGGCTTGGCTGATACAGTTGTAGACTGTGTGGTCATCCAGCAAGACTTGGACAGACTGGAGAGCTGGGCACAGGGGAAACAAATGAGGTTCAACAAGGCCAAGTGCAGAGTCCTGCATCTGGGGAGGAATAATAAACTGCACCAGTACAGGCTGGGAGGTGATCTGCTGGAGAGCAGCCTGTGGAGCCTGGGGCTCCTGGTGGATAACAAGTTATCCATGGACAGCAATGTGCCCTTGTGGCCAAGAAGGCCAATGGAATCCTGGGGTGTATTAAGAAGAGTGTGTCCAGCACATTAAGGGAGGTTTTCCTCTCCCTCTACTCTGCCTTGGTGAGACCTCACCTTGAGTACCACATTCAGTTTTGGGCTCCCCAGTTTAAGAAGGACAGAGATCTGCTGGAGAGGGTCTAGTGGAGGGATATGAAGATGATTAGGGGAGTGGAGCACTGCCTGATGAGGAGAGGCTGAGGGACCTGGGGCTTTTTAGTCTGGTGAAGACTGAGAGGTGATTTAATAAATGTCTATAAATATCTGAGAGCTGGGGGTCAGGAGTGGGGGACAGGCTCTGCTCACTTGCTCCCTGGGATAGGACAAGGAGCAATGGGTGTAAGCTGCAGCACAGGAGGTTCCACCTCAACACAAAGGGGAACTTCTTTACTGTAAGGGTCACAGAGCACTGGAACAGGCTCTCCAAGGAGGTCGTGGAGTCTCCTTCTCTGAAGACTTTCAAGGCCTGTCTGGATGTGTTCCTCTATGCCCTGAGCTAGATTGTATGCTCCTGCTCTGGCAGGGGGGTTGGACTGGATGATCTCTCGGCCCCTGACATCCTGTGATCCTGTGAAATGAGGGAAAGAAATACTATGAAGAACAATTAGCAGAGCCACTGCTCATTTTCTAGGCTGGCTTGGTCACAAATAACCTGCAATCAGACATCACTGTCTAAAGTGATAAGGTGCTTCCTTTGCAAACCTCTGGATCGCAGGAGAGGAATGGGTTGCCATGCCCTACCTCACCAGAATGCTACTGCTCAAGGAACTGTAGGAAGCTGCCCACTCAGCTTTCATGCAGGTTTGCTGCTGACTCCAAAAGCACAGTCCCACCACCAAGTGCATGTAGCGTCTGTGCACCCTCTCGTCTTTGGCACTTTCGAGTTGCTGAAGTGATGCAGCTGCTGTTTGTGCTTCTGTATTTCAACAGGATGCCAGCAGAGGGAGGGCAAAGACGACGTTAGGCTTAGCGTGAGAAATCACACAGGTCACACTGCAGAGCAGAAAAATGGCATGACTTAGGGTAAAGAGGAAAAGGAATAGGAGTTTGTGGAAAAGAGTTGCCCCAGGACTGTTTCCGTAGCTCCTTCTCCTGTCTTGGGAGCACAGGACCCCATGCGACACAACACTGCACCGTGAGTCGTGGCAGCCAGCCCTGTGCTCCCCGGAGAGCACTGCAGGGCCTAAGCAGCTGTGCCAGCAGGAGCAGGGAGGTGATGGTCTCCTTGCACTTAGCTTTGCTGGGGCCACACCCCGAGTATTGTGGTCAGTTTTGAGCACCTCAATACAAGAGAGATGTGGAGGTGCTGGAGTGGGTCCAGAGGAGGGCAACAAAGCTGGTGAAGGGCCTGGAGAATAGATCTTATGAGGAGCGACTGAGGGAGCTGGGGATGGTCGGTGTGAAACAGAGGAGGCTGAGGGGAGACCTCATTGCTGTCTACAGCTGCCTGAGGGGACATCGCAGAGAGCCTGCTGCTGGTCTCTTCTCACAGGTAACTGGAGACAGAACAAGGGGGAATGGCCTCAAGCTGAGACTGGGGAGGTTTAGATTGGACATCAGGAAAAAGTTTTTCACAGAGAGAGTGGTCAGGGACTGGAGCGAGCTGCCTTGGGAGGTGGTAGAGTCACTGCCCCTGGATGTGTTTAAGAGTCATTTGGATGTAGTGCTTAGGGATATGGTTTAAGGTGAATCTGGTAGAGTAGGGTTCTAGGTTGGACTTGATGATCCTGAGGGTCTTTTCCAACCTGGATGCTTCTGTGATTCTGTGATTTTCTCTCTGTCTTTCCTGAATGCCCAATGAACATGGGCTACAAGGAAAGGCCTTCCCTGGTCTCATGCCCAGCTGGCCAGGAGAGCCAATGGCATCCTGGCCTGGGTCAGGAACAGTGTGGCCAGTAGGACNCAGAGAGAGTGATTGGCATTGGAATGGGCTGCCCAGGGAGGTGGTGGAGTCACCCTCCCTGGAGGTGTTCAAGAAAAGACTGGATGAGGCACTTAGTGCCATGGTATAGATGACTGGACAGGGCTGGGTGCTAGGTTGGCCTGGATGATCTCAGAGGTCTCTTCCAACCTGCTTGATTCTATGATTCTCAGTAAAGTCCTGAATAGCCCTAATTATACAGTATAGAAATAACGTTAGGGAGTGATAAAAACATAGCAGTCTTCTCAGTAGAGGACACAAATCCTAGAAAGGTAAAGCTGAAAGAGACCTTGAAAGATAACTTAAATCCACCCTTCTGCACTGGAAGCAGTGAATGTAGCAACACCATCCCAACAGCCATTTGCTGTTCTCAAACTGTCCAATAGCTTGAAGTCTATGTCACAGGATCACAGGACGTGAGGAGTTGGAAAGGACCTCCACAGATCACAGGATGCCAGGAGTTGGAAAGGACCCAAAGACATCACCCAGTCCAAATCCCCTGCCAAAGCAGGTCACAGAGGAACACATCCAGATGGGCCCAGAAAGTCTCCAGAGAAGGAGTCTCCACAACCTCTCTGGAGAGCCTCTTCCAGTGCTCTGTGACCCTTACCGTAAAGAAGTTTCCCCTTGTGTTGAGGCAGAAGAGTTTGTTATTCCTGCAGTTGGAAAGCATTTTGTAGCACAAGGCTCTGTCTTGTTTCTTGAAGTGTAGACTGGTGTCTTCTTTTACATTTTTTTACCTTCTCCATGGTCTGAAAAAGACAGTGTAGACTCCACTCAGTACTCTTCAGCAGTCTTTTGCTCATAAAACCTGTGTACTAGCCATTTTGTTTTCTCTTCCAGTTTGAATAAACCCAATTTTTTAGCCTTCTCTGATAATTTCCTCAAATGTCATGCTTTCATAAAACATTTCCCTCTGGCTGTGGTGCAGGCTACTCTCAGCCTGCCTGGGCTGCCCAGGGAGGTGGTGGAGTCACCCTCCCTGGGGGTGTTGAAGAAAAGCCTGGCTGAGGCATTTAGTGCCATGGTCTGGTTGACTGGCTAGGGCTGGGTGCTAGGTTGGACTGGATGATCTTGGAGGTCTCTTCCAACCTGGTTGATTCTATTCTATTCTATTCTGTTCTATTCTATTCTAAAGCTTATTTAGGGCTTCCTTAAAATCTGATGCTCTGAGCCCATACTAGCCCCACTGTCCAAGAGAGTGGAATGCCTTCCATCTCTCACATATCCTCGTTCTGCTCGCTCATACATCCCAGGATGACACTGATCCTCTTGGAAGCCATCAAGTTTGCTTGCTGGGGAACTTTTATAACTTCCAGATCCTTTTTTTATGCAGTAGTACTTCTGACACGACTCCAGATATTTTATTTGATTTTAATTACCTTTGAAGTGTTTGGGATAACTTTCTTGAGGTGGGAGGATGGGATTTTAAGCATTTCCTGATCTGGGCTTGTAACCTGATACATTTTGGCTGTTTTCTCATGAATTCTGTTTTTAGTTCCTTCCTGTTTTGCTGCCCAGAGGCCTCTGCACCCAGGGCAGTGCACAAATTGAAATTAAGATGAGAGTAGCAGCTAATTGCTTCTGCTTGCTAATGAGAATAGAAAAAGCATGATGCAATTGAACTTTAGAGAGTTGCATATTACACATAAGAAAAATCAGGGTACCTGGAAAAAACAATTGCCAAGAGATGTGATAAACAGCACCGGTAGATCTTAAGGCTACAATTAGTTGGCTACTTACTGTCAGCACGCAGTTACACAGGTTTGCTTACTACACAGAGTCACAAGTTAGGGAGGAAAGAGGTCATTTCACACCCTTTGTCCTTCCAAGACTGTAAATAGCATGGAACAGGCTGAGAGAAAACAAAGCTCCTGTGAAGGAGACCTAGGTTCTGATCTGATCCTGAGGGAAGCTAATTCTGCCTCTCCTTTGAGAAAAAGGATGAAGTAGCAAGACATGAGACAGTTCATAGAGTGGAGCAATAAAGAACAATGTTTTCTCTTCAGTAATTGTCATCTGCCCTGCTGAAGAGTCTTTTCCACATGTGAACTTTGTACAACTCTTACGAAGCGTTCGCACACTATTTGTTGTTTGATTTTGTATAATGGAGACCTTCAGCATGAAGATGTAGGCTTAGCTTCTCTTCACCCTTGAATATCATTGTGCTGATTCAGTAGAGGAGAGAAAATGCCTCTCTATTGTTTGCTCCTTGTGAATAGATGCTAGTTCTTCCTTCCCCCAACTCCTTTCCCAGCAGGTGGCATATGGCAGCACATGCTCTGTTACAGGAACATGGCACATCCGAGTCCAAGTGCATACTTGAAGAGCTGCAGCAAGAGAAACAAGAGAAAGCATCCTAAAGCTGTTACATTCACCCAAATCATATTCTTGCCCTTCCCACATCACACATCAGCCAGGGTTAAACATAAGACAAAGCAAAGGTCTGTTTTGCAGGCCATGGCGATGTAGAAGAGTCATCTTCATGTGTAGTTAACAAGGCTTTTTATTCCTCCTTCTTGCAAAGTAGCTATGGTGTGCAGATGTTCTGGTCCTCCTCCTCCCCAAAGCTCTTGTCATTCCAAATGGACAAATGTACAAATACAATGACTTTGATGGTACCAGCTAATCCCAGAAGAAGACTCCTCTACCTCAGCTACTGTCTATCCAGCCAAGAGATAGGCAAATGATATGAATGCTACTGAGAGAACTCTTCCCTGGTCCAGTGGCACTTGCAATTCAAGGTCTGTTCTTCTATGTCTGTAATCAGCTGACTGTCCCTATCTAAAACGTTCCCATTATACTTCCTGGCACCATAATATGCTAGAACTCAACTATGGCACACAGTACCACCTATAACCATTCTATGAGCTTGCTCTCTCACGTATTGCTAGCTTTCTATAGACTCCTTGATGACAGCACAGATAGCAAATGTCTCAACTGGGACTTCTCTGCAGACGTGGTTGGTGTGAGACCCTATTTCCACTTTCATGCTTTCATTGGTGTTTGGGGGCTACCCAAATGGTTCCTGACATCTATGATACTTTTAAAGTCACAGTTTTGGCATTAATTTGGCATGACTGTAACTGGGAAAGTAGCACATATGGATTTCTCTAGTGCTTAAAAAAATTCCATTGTGGGAGTTTTCTGTACCCTAAAGACTAAACATGTAGGCTGTCTAGGTTATATTGGTTGCCATCTGGCTCTCAGTCCCACTCTTTGTTTTCAGTCTCCAGGCCATTATGTCTTTAGTAAATAATCAAACATATTTTGTTCTATTAAATTTCTTTTCTGCTGTTGAATTGTTGATTATGAGCCAAAGGTTTATTTAAACAGGTGATAGCTTTGCCGCTTACTTGGTACAACTAGAACATAGTTTTTGGTCACATCTACATGATAAATATAGTTATGTCAAGCAGTGTGAACACACAGCAATAAGCTGAAGTGTTTCTAAGGCTTTGGAAGCCTTCTGGAGAATTCCAGACTAAAATAGCTAAGCTTTATCCTCCCACTTCAGGGGCTGCAGCATCAGGGCAACTGCAGTAATAAAATGGGACTGGGGAGTGGAGGAGTGGTAGTGGAAGGAAGAGGAGGAGGAGTATGGAGCTGGAAATGGTGCAACTACAAATCACAATAGCACAGCTTCTTTCAAAAATTATGTTGAATCCCAGCCTCACTAACAAGTCTGTGACTATTTAAATAGGCTTAGGTAGTCCACTTCATGGCCCTGTGGTGAAGCTCTACCCTTGCCCTTAGCAAACCACATCCCTGCACGTCTAAATCCACAGCAGATATAAATAGCATGCCTGAAAACATACACAAAACTTGAACTTTTCACTGAAGGAAACCATGACCACTCAGCTGGGTGCCTTGATTGTTCAACCTCTGTCTCTCCTAGCTGAAGCATTTCAGACTAGAACTCTGAGAGAAGCCAAATCTGTCTTCTGCCTGTCACCCTAAAATGTCAAACGTCCACCGTGTCTTACCTGCAAGCAGTCATGATGTTCCTTGGGGGCCACAGGAATTGTAACAGAACAAATGCAATGCAGCAGGTGGAAAGGAAAATCAAGGCATGCAAGCAAGGAGAGAAGTGGTGAGAGCCACAACAGACAGGCAAAAGTGGTATCTGTCTGTGAAACATTATCTGAATCATTACTGTGTAGGTCTAAATAGATTACTCTTTGAAACCAGTCACCTCTCTCCCCATCCTAAACCTTGTGGCTGGTTTGGTTTTTTTAAAAGAATGGTCATTTTACAGTAAATAAAATGTGATAACACTAAAATCCTTCCCTCTCTCTCTGTACCTGAGGAATCTAAGCTTATCCCAAGCATTTCCAAAATCCCATAGCATTTGAAGGCACAGTAGTATATCTGTCTCCCATAGCATCCTTCTGACTAAACTGGGGCAGTGTGGTCTGGGTGATCAGGTAGTGAGGTGGATGTGAACTGGTTGAAGGAAAGAAGACAGAGAGTTGTGGTCAATGGGATGGAGTCCAGCTGGAGGCCTGTAACTAGTGGGGTCCCATAAGGACCCATGAGGGTCAGTACTGTGACCAGTTCTGTTCAATATATTCATCAATGACCTGGATGAAGACACAGAGTGCACTGTCAGCAAGTTTGCTGATGATACCAAACTGGCTGGAGTGGCTGCCACACCAGAAGGCTGTGCTGCCATTCAGTGAGACTTGGACAGGCTGGAGAGGTGGGCAGGACAAAATGGAATGAAATTCAACAAGGGCAAGGGTAGAGTCTTGCACCTGGGAAAGAACAACCCCAGGGATCAGTATAGGTTGGGGACTGACCTGTTGGAAGGCAGCAAAGGGGAAAAGGATTTAGGGGTCCTAGTAGATGGGAGGTTGACCATGAGCCAACAATGTGCTTTTGTGGCCAGGAGAACCAATGCCATTTTGGGGTGTATTAGAAGGGCTGTGGTTAGTAGGTCAAGAGAGGTTCTCCTGCCCCTCTACTCTGCCCTGGTGAGGCCAAATCTGGAGTATTGTGTCCAGTTCTGAACCCCCCAGTTCAAGAGGAACATAGAACTGCTTGAGAGAGTCCAGTGCAGAGTCAAAAAGATGATTAAGGGAATGGAAAATCTCTCTTAGGAGGAGAGACCGAGGGAGCTGTGGCTGTGCTGCTTGGAGAAGAGGAGACTGAGAGGTGACCTCATCAATGTTTATAAGTATGCAAAGGGTGAGTGCCAGGAGGATGGAGCCAGGCTCTGCTCAGTGATGCCCAATGACAGGACAAGGGGCAGTGGGTGGAAGCTGAGGCACAGAAGTTTCATTTAAACATGAGGAGGATTTTTTATCCTGTGAGGCTGACAGAACACTGAAACAGGCTGCCCAGAGGGGTTGTGGAGTTTCCCTCTCTGAAGATGTTCAAAACCCACCTGGCTATGTTCCTATGTGTTCTGGTCTAGGTGACCCTGCTCTGGCAGGGGGGTTGGACTGGATGAGCTTTCGAGGTCCTTTCCAGCCCCTGACATTCTGTGATTCTATGATTCAGGGTCAGAAACCTTTAAATAAAAGCCAGTTAGAACTTCAATTAATCTTCACCTTATTTTTCATTTGTATTGCATTCTCTTGAAGAAGTCTGTCTCAAGCCTGCATATTTTAGCAGGCTGCCAGTTCTTTCCTGCAAGCTTTGCAG
This sequence comes from Tricholaema leucomelas, assembly GCA_013400475.1. Classification (NCBI taxonomy): domain Eukaryota; kingdom Metazoa; phylum Chordata; class Aves; order Piciformes; family Lybiidae; genus Tricholaema lacrymosa; species Tricholaema leucomelas. The sequence goes on along the minus strand of WAAF01009556.1, from coordinate 100,386 downwards.
CTTTTAACTATTATTATCCCATAAGATTATGCTTTTCATGTACTGATAAACATCACAGAATTAAACTCCCTCAGAAAAGCCAGTATTACTTGGCCACACAACATCTTCAGAAAACTGAAATTATTTGCTGGAAAACTTAGTTCCTAATGTATGAGAGCAAATCTCCCTACATATAACATATCCCTCAGCTACCAGAGTTTTGGATCTCTGATTTCTTCATGTACTTGAGACAAATTATGTTTCTTGAACTAAAAATGTTGCTCTCAATTCAACACCACACCGTGTTAACTTTGCTGGAGTGACATCAGAGTGAGGGCTAAATCACAGAATCATACAATAAACCAGGTTGGAAGAGACCTCCAAGATCATCCAGGCCAACCTAGCACCCAGCCCTAGCCAGTCAACTAGACCATGGCACCAAGTGCATCATTCAATCTTTTCTTGGACACCTCCAGGGACGGTGACTCCACCACCTCCCTGGGCAGCCCATTCCAATGCCAATCACTCTCTCTGGCAACAACTTCCTCCTAACATCCAGCCTATACTTCCCCCAGCACAACTTGAGACTGTGTCCCCTTGTTCTGTTGCTGGTTGTCTGGGAGAAGAGACCAACCCCCACCTGGCTACAACCTCCCTTCAGGTAGCTGTAGACAGCAATGAGGTCCCCCCTGAGCCTCCTCTTCTCCAGGCTGCACACCCCCAGCTCCCTCAGCCTCTCCTCATAGGGTTTGTGTTCCAGGCCCTCACCAGCTCTTTCTGCATTAAAAGCAGCTGTAAAGGATAGAGAACTTGCAGTACAGAACTTCAAAGAACTTGAAGGTTAACATTTAAAAGCACATGTTTGCACTACCTTCTTACCTTCATCTGACCCCTGCTGTGCTGAGTCCAGTCTGATATTACAGATTAATTGAAGGAGCTTCACTTTCTGGAAAAAATGCAGGACAGAATAGGTAGTAGAACTGGGCCTTCTTCCTTCCATGAAAGACAACCCACCTGCAAGCCTTTTTCACTTGAAGTCATCCATTTGCTATCATTCATTAAAAACTGACAGCCACAAAACTAGCCAAAGAGGGCAGCACCCCCCACAGATGTCCAAAACATATTGTTCTTAGATTAACTTCCCATTCTAATCACCAATTAAAAAGCAAGACCAATTAGCTTACTATTTTTCCTTCCTTTCCAGCCATGCCAGAGATGGAATTGGCAGAAATCCTAGGCTGAGAGGAACAGAAAGGAGGATGTCTGTGTCTCGAGTTTTGATTTGATCCTTTACTTTTCACTATCTGCCAACATACGACTGCTAAGCAGCAAATATGAAGGCTGCCATAGAAGAACAGCCCACTCTGATGAATAAACACTTATCCTCTAGCTTCAGAAGCTTATGACTTCTATTCCAACATGCACATGGATTTATTCCACATTCACATGCACATATTTTGCAGTTCTGCCCAGAAACCAGGAGTTTGTATGAATGAGTGCTCCTCTGTGCCCAGTTTATTTTGATTGGTAGTGAATCACAGAGTTAAGCAGGTTAGAAATCACCTCTGAGATCTTTGAGTCCAAACTATCACCCACCACCTTCTAATTAACTAAACCTAAAACACTTAAGTGCTTCATCCAATCTTCTTTTAAACACATCCAGAGATGGTGGCTCCACCACCTCCTCTCGCAGACCATTCCAATGCAAAGAGCTTCTTCCTAATATCCAGCCTCAACCTGCCCTGGCACAGCTTGAGGCTGTGTCCTCTTGTTCTGTCACTTGGGTGCCTGGGAGAAGAGACCAACCTCCACCTGGCTACATCCTCCCTTCAGGTAGTTGTAGAGAGTAATTGGTAGAGTCCAATCCACAAATAAGCACAGAAGAGGATTTTTTTCTCTCTGATCTTCACATCATTAGGAAGGGCGATGAAGCTGGTGAGGGGCCTGGAGCACAGCCCTGTGAGGAGAGGCTGAGGGAGCTGGGGGTGTGCAGCCTGGAGGAGAAGAGGCTCAGGGCAGACCTCATTGCTATCTAGAACTACCTGAAAAGAAGTTGTGGCCAGATGTGGTCAGTCTCTTCTGCCAGGCAACCAGCAATAGAACAAGGGGACACAGTCTCAAGTTGTGCCAGGGGAGGTCTAGGCTGGATATTAGGAGGAAGTTCTTCACAGAGAGAGTGATTTGCATTGGAATGGGCTGCCCAGGGAGGTGGTGGAGTTGGTGTCTGTAGAGGTGTTCAAGAAGAGCCTGGATGAGGCACTTAGTGCCATGGTCTAGTTGACTGGCTAGGGCTGGGTGCTAGGTTGGACTGGATGATCTTGGAGGTCTCTTCCAACCTGGTTGATTCTATGGTCACACACTTTACAGGAACTTCCTCATATACCCAGAAACCTGATAAACAAAAAATGTGATCTACCAGTGCCTAAAGACATAACTCCATGAAACAGAGCAAAGCTTTCCACAGGTCTTGAAGAGGCTTCTCCCTCTTGGTGGGGGATTATGGTCATTTGTACAGAGTGTATTTGTTGTCCTTGAAATTAGAAGACATATCCATGGTGCCATAGACTACTGCCCTATTCACATGAGATTTAAAGTGTGTCAAAGTACTTATGGGTTTTTTTTCCCTGAATAAATAATGCATAGATCTATTTCAAAATCACAAGTCCTGTTGTTTGGCATATTTAGGGAAGTATCCAAAAGTGCTTCCTTAAAGGTTAACAGGGAAAATTTTTAAGAACACCTATGGGGGAAAAAAAGGTTAACTTTTACTGCAGATATTTTGTGTTTTAACTTCCTTGCCCCAATTTCAGAATTTATGTTTTAGGTCTTTTGCTCTCTGTATCAAGTCACAGCTCCACCCTGGTAAGGAGAAAAGGAGACACAGTGTTTCCTACAAATTCCTCTCTGTAGAAAACAGCATTCCCATCCAAATATGAAGATTGAGTTGTCACCATCACTCCTTTACTCTTTCTTATGAGCAGCAAGGAGTGACAATAGGGATGCGACTTCTGGAACTCCATTTAAAAAGTACTATGAAAATAGAAACCAACAATCTTTTGTTCACAGGTTTTCTCAGTTCAACTTGTAAAATTGAAAGTGATTATTCCCACTAGAATATTTCTCATATGTCAATATGTTTATCCTACTTTCATTCTTTTCTTTTTAATCAGAAGGAGTTCTGGCTAGGGGGTGTACTTGGAAGCTTGGCCATCGAAGGTAACTCTCACAAGTAGAGAGTGCTACCTGGCTTTCACTGTGCCTTTTTGAGGGATTAAACCTCCAACATTACAGTCCACCTCCATTCCCCCTTTCCAGATAACCCCTTCTGATGTTAAATAGCAAATGTCCTTGGTCAGACAGCTAATCTTTGTGTTTTGTTTTGTACCTCTGTGTTCTTATCAGCTGTGGTACCACTCCCTCTGCTAGGGTGTCTGCATAGTCCAGGATAACCTCTGCTTCAATCTGTTTTCATCCCAAGATGCAAAACACCTGCTCAGACACCTCTCTGTACTGCCACAAAACATAACCCTGCAAAAAGACACCCCTTGTGTGTCTGTTTTCCCTGGAAGCTGGAATGGAAATCAAAGCAGTAAAGGTCAGCAGTGAACACCTTTTCAGTGAGACTTTGCCCACCTGCCCCAGGTCAGTGGGAGTCATGTTAGCTTCATCACAGAAGTTATCTGCCAACGTGGAAGTGAAAAGCAACCCTTTGTTAAGACCTTCGAGTACCCCAGGCTGCACAAGACCTGTAGGTGATGGACGCATTTGAGCAGAAAGCTAAGAGACTGCCAAGGAAAAGCACTGCCATAGGTTTACTCTCAGTGAAAAGCATGGCCCCTGGCAGGGTGACATTTCCTCTCACTCACCCACACAGCAATCCCCACTGCTCCTCAGGTGTGGAGTTGAAATAAAACCACAGCCTGCAATCATGCTGTGAAAGCAGGCATGGAAGAGGCCCAGTCTGCAAGCAGGCCAGGGGGGCTCTCAGGAAGCTTTCTGGAACAAAAAGAAGCCAAAATCTAGTAAGTGCTGCACTCAGCCCAACTTTTGTTTCTAGATATTACAGTATTTGTGATCTTACCATGAGGAAGTTGAGGCTAAAAAAAGATTTTAAACCCACAAAACTCAAAAAAACCCAACAAACCCCACCCAACCCTTGCACAAATACACAAAGTACAAGTAATGCATTTTCAAAGTCTTCCTCTGCTCAAACTAGGGCTGGGTAATGGGTGGGACTGGATGATCACAGTATCACAGTCTCACAGTATCATCAAGGTTAGAAGAGACCTCACAGATCATCAAGTCCAACCCTTCACCACAGAGCTCAAGGCTGGACCATGGCACCAAGTGCCACGTCCAATCCTGCCTTGAACAGCTCCAGGGACGGCGACTCCACCACCTCCCTGGGCAGCCCATTCCAGTAGCCAATGACTCTCTCAGGGAAGAACTTTATCCTCGCCTCGAGCCTAAACTTCCCCCGGCGCAGCCTGAGGCTGTGTCCTCTCGTTCTGGTGCTGGCCACCTGAGAGAAGAGAGCAACCTCCCCCTGGCCACAACCACCCCTCAGGTAGTTGTAGACAGCAATAAGGTCTGCCCTGAGCCTCCTCTTCTCCAGGCTAAACAATCCCAGCTCCCTCAGCCTCTCCTCGTAGGGCTGTGCTCGAGGCCTCTCACCAGCCTCGTCGCCCTTCTCTGGACACGCTCAAGCATCTCGATGTCCCTCTTAAACTGGGGGGCCCAGAACTGGGCACAGTACTCGAGGTGTGGTCTAACCAGTGCAGAGTACAGGGGCAGAATGACCTCCCTGCTCCTGCTGGCCACACCATTCCTGATGCAGGCCAGGATGACCTTGGAGGTCTCTTCCAACCTGGTTGATTCTATGATTCTATAGGGCAACAGATCTTCCCCACCTCCCCACAGGTCCTTACATAAGAATTGAAAGAGATATTTCATGGTTTCTCCAGAACTTAAGTCCAGTTAGAGAAAATTGCCGTGAAGGGAGCGAAGTAGCACTTGCCTGTGTCAAATGTTCCTGAACAGCAACTTTCCACCCACTAGGTTTCTGTCTCCCAGAAGTCAAGGTGTGAGTTATCTATTCCCATGAACTGCAAGGCTGCCAGTATCAGGTGGTGCCATGCATTTTACAATGTAAAGAGCTATGCTAAGTGTGCAGTGAAAAGATCAGTGTCAGCTGGTCTGCAGATTTTATCTATCGAGCTATTGTGTTCAAAAAAGCCTGCATTCAGGCATGGGCCATAAGAACAGGCACTTCACAGATACAGGTTTATCCTGTTTTCCTACTTCTCCTTACCCTGCCCTTGTAGTTTACTAATGTTCTGCTGAAATACTGAGAGCAGAAGGTAAAGCTCCAACCTGCTGGGAGCTGATAGAAAGGTTATCAAGTGCTTCTGTTACGTCCTCTCCTCAGTTTCATGAGGGAACCCCACTTCCTTCTGGATACTTGTAGTATCACTCACAAACTGGGACATAGAAGGCTTCACCTCAACATGAGAAACTTCTTTACGGTGAGGGTAACAGAGCACTGGAACAGGCTGCCCAGAGAGGTTGTAGTCTCCTCGGAGAATCTGAAAACCCAGCTGGATGGTGCGAACCACCCTAGGTGATCCTGCTTTGGTACACAATCACAGAAACATCCAGGGTGGAAAAGACCCTCAGGATCACTGAGTCCAACCAATGACCCTATTCTACAAGATTCATCTTAAACCATATCCTGAAGCATCTCTGGAGATCTTTTCCAACCTCTAAGGTTCTGTGATTCTGCACTTCCTCCCTCTCTGTTGCGGGGCTGGAGGAAAACGCAGAGATCAGCTACCCTTACTCAAATTGTGATAGCATCCACTCTTCTCTTCCATGCCTATGCATCTCCCCAACAATTTCACTCAGTTGCCTAAGAGCTAAGGTTTAGTGTCCTCATCCTCAAGCTGAGATTGTCCTACTTTCTGTAGACAGTTCCACTTCTATCATGGGTATCACCAAGACACATTTTGCTGCCTATTAAAACACCGTGGAAGATAGATAAGGAACTGCCTTAAGGAAAGTTGTGGACTTGAAGTACTATAAATATTTCTAGCCTGTAAAATGGTGGGCATTGCTGATAGAAATCTTGTGAAGACTCCTAAACAGCTGCTATTCTAATGTTGAGAAAGCAATCATAAATGCCATTTTTCATAGAAACATAGAATTAACCAGGTTGGAAGAGACCTCCAAGATCATCCAGTCCAACCTAGCACCCAGCCCCACTCAGTCAACTAGAGAGGCTGTGGGAACTGTGGTTATTTAGCCTGGAGAAGAGGATGCTCAGAGAGGACCTCATTGCTGTCTACAACTACCTGAAGGGAGGTTGTAGCCAGGTGGGGGTTGGTTTCTTCTCCCAGGCACCAGCAACAGAACAAGGGCACACAGTCTCAAGTTGTGCCGGGGGAAGTATAGGCTGGATATTAGGAGGAAGTTTTTTACAGAGTGATTTGCCATTGGAATGGGCTGCCCAGGGAGGTGGTGGAGTCACCGTCCCTGGAGGTGTTCAAGAAAAGCCTGGGTGAGGCACTTAAGAATCAGTTCTAACACTTCTTGCCTCAGTGCATCTTCTTTTAGGAGTCCCCTTGAAGAAATAAAGCCTCTAGAATCAAGTTCTCTTTATCTTTCAACAGCTGTCCAAAATCCTTATTGATTACTTTGCTATGCTATCTCCAATTGAAAACCAGATGCTGCTGAAGTTATCAATACCCCATACAAGTACAGGCATCTATCTGCTTGCACAAAAGAACTTTATTGGCTCCTTACCTTCAAGCTCTTTGGACTAGGATTAGTCTCATCTGTGAAATGCATTACAAGGTCTTGTGCAATAGGTCTTAAGAGGAGCAGCTGAGGGAACTGGGGTTGTTTAGTTTAGGAAAAAGAAAAACACAAAGGAGGCTCACTGCTCTCTACAACCCCCTGAATGGAGGTTTTAGTGAGGTGAGCACTCCTTTCTTTTCCCTAGCAACAAGGGACACATCCAGAGGACATGGCCTCAAGCTGCATCAGGTGAGGACTACAATAAAGAAACTGCTTCACTGAAAGGGTTATCAAACACTGGAATAGGCTTCCCATGGAGGTGATTGAATCACCATGGCTGGGAGTGTTCAAAAGACACAGAGTTTTTAGTGCTAAGGGACATCGTTTATCACCAGGCTCAGCAGAGATAGATCACGGTTGGGCTTAACGATCTTACAAGGTATCTGCCAAATGCAATGACTGTGATTTTAAGTGGAGGGACTAACAAATTGTGCTAGTTTGAGCCTAGCAATNTGTACATTGTGCCAGCTGTAAATATAAGCTTCATTCACATTTCCAGAGCTGGCTGAGTCTAGTCTGGGTGATTTCTAAAGTGTGGGGGGGCGGGGATCTAATTCTTCTCACCAAAACATTCTTGCTAGGTTCAAACTCGCACACAAACTAACAAAAGGAATTTCTTGACAAAGAAATACTTACTTCATGACAAAGAAGATAAATTGTAATTTTTTTTTTTATTGCAAAATATTAAAATAAATTACATTTTAGAAAGACTTAGCAAATATTTACATACAGTGCGATTCCAGTGACAATCAGCAACAAAGAACTGACAGACAGGTGCATTATGGAGTGATAAGACTCAGAACTATACAAACTTCAAGAGCCATACGAAAGACAAAGTTAATTTTTCAAACAGCAAACCTATCACAAGTGGAAATGAATTCCATGAGGCACAAACCCAAGTCTATAACAGAGTTTGGCTGTTGATTTTTTTTTTGTTTGGTTGGTTGGCTTTTTTTTTTTAGGCCAACAGACTTGTATATTGCTTTTTGTTCTCCTCAGTGACACTTGTCTGTCTCTACACATAATTTCCCAGCTCAACTGGAGGGAAAAAAAAAATAATCTCAACATATACAACCCTGCAACCGATAAACTCTTTTCAGTTTGCACTTTTATTTCTGCGTGTTTTGTGACAACCATTGCCAGCAACGGGTTCACAGATTATTAGCTCAGACAAATTTAACACACCACTTACTCCCTTTCCTCTGATTTCGTACCAGTGTATCAGATGCGTTAAGACCACTTGCTGTGAGATATGTATCTGAAAACGATGCCCTTTTGGTTAAAATAAGGCTTTGATCAAGCAGAAGATAAATCCAAGCAGTGTCATGATGATATTATGAAGGATGGGATCACATAGTCCACAGCACTATAAAAGGGCTTTTGTAGAAACAGACTTTTGTTGTCACATTTCAGGCTTTTTGAAAAGGTTTTGACAAGTACTGGCTCATTTGGCATAATTCTTGAGTTTATATCTCGCTTCACATGATGTGACTGTAAATACAATCTACTTGTAGGTGATAGCTAGAAAGAAGTTTCCACTTCTGTTCCATTCCTTCCTTATAGATGTCTTTTTAAAAACAAATATTTAATACTTATAAAAAAAAAAAATCTCCTTTTCTCTCTTCCTAGAAAGAGAACTGTCTCACCTATAAAACAAATTCCATGGCATTAAGAGAGCTGTTAACAGTATCAGTTTGCTGAATGAAATCTTACATGGTCTCCAAAGAAATGTCTCTATACTAACCAGATAACTGAAATAAGTACAAGACCTTATCAAGCAGCACTGGAGAATTTACTCAGAGGCACTTTTGAGGCTGAATAGCTCACAATACAACCCAGACACCCCTCTGACTCACTATGTGTAAATCTGAAGGCGGAAACACATCAATTTTGACCCCCCAAGCAGCTGCTTTTTTTAAGACATGGAAGACAGGCAGTCAAAAAAGCTGTCTTGCTTAGCACTTTGGCAGTTCCAAGATGGCACCATAATTTTAAAAGCTCAGCTTTTTGGAGAGTGCCAGTATGAAACTTATGTGCCAACTAAACCCCTCCAAAACACTGAAAACAAGGAGGGCTTAATGAGGCCAATTGCGTTGGCCTCTGTGTAAAGAAGAATTTTTTTCCCCAGTGTTAAGTTTACATTAAGGCACGTGGTGGGATGTCTTGAGAACAGTTTTGTGAGGTGTGATCATGTTTCCCAAGAGAGTGGGAATATTGTAATTCGCTTTAATAAATTCAAACTATTACTTTAAACCCATGATACTTATTATGCAGAGTTAGTCTACGCTGCCTATACTGGGAAAGGCCAGAGAGCCACATCTAACTCACTAATACAAAACAGATCCCCAGTCATTCTCAGCTCCAGCATACAAGTGCACTTTGCTGCAGAGAATGGAGGCTCTGGGTTCCAGCGTGCCACATCCCCTCCCAGTGAAAGCAGCCTAGCCAAGAGTTTGGGTTGGATTATTTCTGTATCATTGAATTTCTCTCTCTTTGTTTTAAATGCAGATTGAACTACACTTTTCCACTTCATGCTCTTTCAGCAAGTCGTCTTTCTCCACATTATCACATAGGTTTCTAACTGTCACTAAAACTTTAATCTTTACATCAATAGTGGAAGACAAAGTGGGAGCACAACAAAAGCTGTATGGAGTGTTTCCTCATTTTCTATCACATTAATGTACACTTTAAAAAAGGATAATAAAAAAAGATAGAGAAGGCTAGACTTGCTACACAAGAAGCCATGTGTATCATGCACGTAGTCTTACCTATCATTTCTTACAGTTACAAGATATAGCTGTCAACCACAACCCTTCAGACACATAGAAATACTTGAAAGGTTTGGAGTCATGAAAAAATGACAGGAGTATCAGAAGTAAATTGGAATCTTCTTGAGAGGGACTCTCTTTCCTGCCTGATGCAAGCCAAATTCATCCAGCCACCTCTGCTCCAAGTAGCAGTAATACAAGAAAATTTGATTTCAAACTATAATCTCTCTTCAGCAATAGTTTCATAAAATACAGATTAATTGCCTGACCAAGTGATGTTGATTCCACACTTCTGCCAGTGTCCTAGCCTTTTGTTCACTTTCTATGTGAAAAAGAAGTCATAAATCTGGAAATTTTGGGAAAAAGACCAGTAAAGACAGTCTCTTGTTTCACAGTACAGGACTTCAAAACTTCCCATCAACAGGCTACCAAATCAGAGTGCTAGTTTCCCATACACCCTCCTCCTGTGGAAGAGGCCAGTGACTAAAGCTGCAGTTACTAGAAAGAGCTAGCCACCGAAGATTAGCCCTGCAAGATTCCATAAGCTCTTCTTAAAGAGTTAGTGAGTCTGCCAGCATTACAACAAAAACAAGAACAAGACAACTTTTAACTGTTCACTGAACTTCAGAAACTTTCTGACGTACTGGAATGACTTCAATACTGTGAAAGGAAACAGAACAGAACCTGACATTTTAAAGGTCTTGACTGTTTTCTGTTCCAAATATAGTTGCTACACCTTAAGTCAGTTACTTTTTGCTAACTTGTAATCAAGAGCCTCATTTGAAAGAGTTGTCAGGGCTAACATCTAGGTAAGGAAAAACTAAGGAAAATAAAAACTATGGTATAATTTACTTTGTAGCCAGAACTATTTGGGCAGAACTTGTATGAAGACACACACTTCCTTTTCAATGAGATGCCCACATCCAAGGCAAGAGGTAATACTTTCAGGAGCTCAGAGGCAAAGTTCCTTTTAAAAAAGTGATCACATCTATTTGCCCAAGATTTGACATTGCCCAGCCTTCTTGAGAGCAGGATAGAATAACCATTATATATGCACGAAAGGTCAAACTTTGAAATGAATAAACAAAGTGTAATCAACTGTTTCAAAAATCTTCTCATTCAAGTCTAGTCTGAAGTACCAAGGCAAAGTGGAACATCAAACAATACTGCCTAACACACTGCACAGATCAGCAGCAGTGCTACAAGTCCCTTCTGACAGGCATTAGGGCATTTAGAGGATATCTGTGCCTTCCCCCAAGGTGATTTTTTTCCTCAGGAGAACAGTGTCAATAAAACTTCACCTGTACAAAGATACTGTATAAGGTTCATTCAAGTATTTCCTCTAGGAAATGAACAGTGGAAGGACACTTTCATCATTAAGAAAGTTCACTGCATCCCGCTTATGCTCATACATCATACATGCTTTGATCAAAAGGTCTTCCAATTACTAACAGTTCTGGGACTGAAGCACAGTTTAGCAGCCCAATTGGTGAGCTTCATCCCAGATGATTTTTCCTTGTTTGAGGGCTCTATCTTCATCCATCTCTTTTGAATTTTAGTATTTTACTTATGGAATTACACTTCTCAGTCTGCCAATGCATCCTAGCTCCGATCTGCATGTCCTGGTATTCCATCTTAAGTACGGTTGCACCACTTTTTTGTGGTAACAGTTTAACAACGAGCAACATCAAAAGCAAATCCCTTGCTTTCATTTGTGGTCAAAGCAGGATTCAAGTCCGTGTTTTCAGAGGTGAAACCGAGTAACCGAACACACTTGATGGCCAAACCAGTCTGCCACAGTTACACTCCCAAACCAATACCTCCATGAAATGCATGAACGCAGAGCAGGTCCAGTGTATTAACTAGTCTTTTCTACTTTGTTGAAGAACCACAAAACCCCAAGGAGGAGCAGGACTCCAAATTCAACTGTTATTTTACAAGTTTTTCAGGTAAGCAAAGCTGATGGGCTCAGAAACCAACTTAGGATGGGAAAAAGGACACTGGAGTTTGTTTGAGAGTTTTCTTTTGAGAGGCAGGAGAAGCTGCAAGAGCATGCTTTTCTCCTTGCTCTGTTAATTCGTTCAGTAAGCACTGACCACTTTCAGAAAACCATTGCCAAACATGTTTCACGTCGCAGCCTTCACATTGCTTACTGTATTGTATTCATTCATCAGCTGTTCGTAAGGCACAGAAAGCTCCAGCTCGTTATTGGTAAAGGTAGATTCATCAGAGGATGGGAATTTAACCAGGTTTTTTGCAGTTTCAGATTCCTCTGCAAGATTATCATCCATGGAGGATTTTGACGTTTCCTCATCATCTGACATATCTTCCTCTTCATCATCATCTTCATTTACAAATGTTATATTGGCATTCTCAAATATTAAGGGTCGATAGTCTCTGGAATCCCATGCTTCACCTTCTTCTTCACTAATCCTGTCTAGCTGGTTCACAAACATGGTTCCCTCTAGAGGACTGTCTCCAATACGTTTATCATGCAGGGGTCTCAGTACATGACCGTTTTCAATGTCCAGGGAAGTCTCATCGTATTCAAATGATTCTGCTTTTGTGTAAATCACCTGGGCATCTATACTAGCGTTCTGCATATTTTGCTTGGCATTTTCTACTTTGATCATTTTGTCATTGTTTGTCTTCAGAGCCTTCTTCCCAATTTGCTTAATAAGATCGTTGTATGTTTCTTCCTTCTTTGAAAGGAAGCTGAAAATGTTGACATCCTTTGATGTACCCATTTGAATGGGTTTTTTAGACCGCGGATGGCTGTCAAATGACTCTTTTCTTTTTTTCCTCCGTTTCTTTATTGCTTTGTGAACTTCCACAAACATACTGACCTTCCAGTTAACAAAGAGTGAAAGCCAAGCTAGTCCCAGATAGATCCACAACTCCACAAAATATCTGTAAAGGGCATGGTAGTTTGCATCTGGATTTACACCTGCAAATAATTCAAAACAAGTATATTACTGGAAGAGGACTTGTAGCTGATAAACCTTTGAAGCTATGACCCTGAGATTTACAAGGTCTAGTAATGTCAGGATGAGGGGGAATGGGTTTAAGCTGGAAGAGGGGAGATTTAGACTGGATGTTAGGAGGAAGTTCTTTACAGTGAGGGTGGTAAGACACTGGCACAGGTTGCCCAGGGAGGTTGTGGATGCTTCCTCCCTGGAGGCGTTTAAAGCCAGGCTGGATGAGGCCTTGAGCAGCCTGCTCTAGTGGGAGGTGTCCCTGCCTATGGCAGGGGGTTGGAGCTGGATGATCCTTGAGGTCCCTTCCAACCTAAACCATTCTATGATTCTATGAATTACAGCACTGACAGAGCCTGGTTATTCAAACACTGCTCCAAGAGGTGGTAATGTGACAATCTGAAATACTACTAAAAGTAAAAGCTGATCCCTGGTCTTCCAGTTCTTGGCTTGATGTACTCTGACTATTGGACTACAACATAAGTGACAGCATATTTATCTTCTCCTTGTATGCTACAAAAGTGAACTTTCTTCCTGTTTGAAAATTATAAGCCTTCTTGCCACTGAGGCATGCATCTAAGCACTTTCCTTGAGAAAAGGCTTCAAAACTTCACTTGCAAGGACCATCTCCAAAGCCCTAAACAACACAGTGAATTTTAGAGAAAGACAAGATTTAGGAGGGAGATGTTAGTATGCTTAGCATTTCCTGTGGACTAGGTCTAGCAAGCTCCAGAGAGCACTGTCTAGTACTTATGCATTATGCTTAGGATACTGGACCCCATCTGAAGATGCTTAACTGTCATGGTGGATAGGAAATCTCCTTGCCTGAAATGGGGACTGGGGCACTTATAAGAGTATTAACTCCAGAATTTAGCTCCAGACTTTGCCCATTAAAGGTCTTAGGCACTTAAACTAAAATTAAAGGGCCACTACACTGGATCTGTACCCAGCTTTAATTCAATCTTCTATGCAGCAAAATATTTTGGCATAGCTTAGAAACCACTTCTTCAAATTAGAGTTTGGAAATAGAATTGCCACACTAATACATAAAATACAATTACTGACCAGCAACAAAATCTCCAAATCCTATGGTGGTGATGGTGATGAACGAGAAATAGAGGCCTTCGATGTAATCCCATCCTTCAGTCACCATGAAGACAAAGGGAGGAATAACTAGATGGACCAAGACACCCCAAACAATGAAAATGGCTGTGCAGGTGATTTGTGCTTTCCTCTGTAAAGAAAGGAGAATTTAAAAAAGTCAGGGAAAGATCTCCAAATTTTCTTTTCCCATCCAAGGAATCAAGAATCATCTGACAACATCAGACATTCCAGAGTTCTGTGCTAACAATTTATCAGTGTAACTAGAAGTCACTAAAATAAACACAACTAGTTTATTTTTCTTTAACCAAGACTCATTAGTCTTACAACTACTTGCTCAAATATGTCCTCAGTTTTCTTCTACACTCTTCAAAAAACATTTAATGTTGCTCCTGATAATTTATACAGAGGCATGGTATACTCTAGCCTAAAAAAAAGCAGTCAGTATCTCTGATTTTCCTTCAAATCACTTGAGCATAGAGGATTGGAAGTGTTTAAGATGCTTCTTTCTTATGTTATACCTCTTACCCATTGCCACCCATACAAATTCTGCACAAAGCTGCACACACTCACAATTTTCTATAGTTTTGTCTCAAGTGACAAATGAAGAAAGTTCTTGCCCCCTTTCTGAAACCAGGATCTAAATCAGTCCCATTGTCTACCATGCTCTATTGCCCTGCGTTGCTTCCCATCTCAGCACAGTTACAGCTGAGATAGAACTCACTCAGGGGAAAGGGAGGAGGGCCAACACTAAACACCCCCCAGAAAAACCCAAACCAAACCCCTCAAAACCCAACACTCCCCCCCCCCCAAAAAAAACCAACAACTCAAAACAACCACCCAAAAAACAAACTTCACCACTAAGAAAAGTAACAAAAAGCCACAAGCCAGTACCTCAGAACAAAACATTTCCAGCTGGTTCACTGAAAAGCTTGAAGTACTCAGGCTTTAGAAGCAGGTGGGAACGAAGCAGGACAGCTTATTTCTGTGCAGGAGGAGCTTGCATGAAATGCCTGTGAAATGGAGCCTCAGCTACATTTGTCTTACGTGTTTCTAATGTGAGAGACGTGTCTCCATAGAAGCTGCAAGATCTATATTTAATAGCAAAGATTTTGACAAGATCTCATTTTGCTAAAATTTCTTGCAGAACTAACAATATCAGACTCAATGCTCCTAACAGTGCCCCTTTCCAGCTGTTTCTGTGCAACACCACCGGGGAAAATTGGTATTTGTGCAAGTGTTCATCCACTACTAAGATTAGCAGGTAAGGTACAAGTGTAAGCTTCATTTACACATCAAAAACACGCTGCGTGAGTGTAAACAAAAGCAAGGTCCTCACCAGGCTTACTCCTCTTTTCGTGAGAAACTGGCCCAGCCTCTTGGCACGTCCTCCAAAGAACTTCCCCAGAGCACTGATCCATGTCAAGCAGAGAGGAACTCCAAAGAGCCCATAAAATATGCAGAAGAGACGCCCAGAGGGTGTCTTTGGAGAAACATTTCCGTAACCTAAAAGAGAGAAGTATGTGCACAGTCCTGTTTGATTGCAGAGAATTTAAAGCAATTCTACCTATGGAGAAAACAACATTGTGTGGGCTTCCGCTGTATCAGTTGCTCCTTACTTCACCACCTATAAAAGCTTTAGTCTGCCCCAGCTGATGGAAGCCTGGATGCCTTCCAAATGTACTCTAGCAAATGTGTATTCTATCAATGCAAATGAAGAAAAATTTGCTTTTTAATTTGTTCCTAGCTTTTGTGCATCTTTTTCTTGGCGAGATAACTATGAAATAAAGCTCACCACAAAGCTTCTGACTGCCCAGCTTTAAGCAACACTATTAAAACACTTTTGTTGTTTAAAATTTGATTCAATCAATTCATCCTGAAGCTAACTTTTCATGTGAAAGACCCACTATATGCACTTAACTTGTGACCTAGTACCTTTAGAGGGTGAGAATTTAAGTGCAAGGTGGGTTGTGAAATAGCAAGGAATTTCACCTGGATTTAGTTCTTCGTTGGTCACAGAACTCAACAGGGTGTTACAAACTTTGAGGCCTTGAGCAACCTGCTCTAGTGGGAGGTGTCCCTGCCTATGGCAGGGGGTTGGTGCTGGATGATCCTTGAGGTCCCTTCCAACCTAAACCATTCTATGATTCTATGATTCTAACTTGGGCGTTATAAACCCAGACTCTAAAATCAGCAGGCTGCTTTTGCCAGAGCTTCCTGAATTAGATGTGTTCCTGACTTCAACTTTTCGTTTTAAGTAAACTTGAAGCAGAGTATTATGAGCTCCAAATAATAAAGAAAACCACAGTACTGCACATGGTTTAACAGTAAGACTTCCAGATGTTTGTCTGCAGATAAACATGTACTCCAGGCAACCCCAGCTATGGGGACTTTATTCAGAGGCTAGTTTGACACCTAAATGGAAGAGTAAAAACATACTAGAGCACTAGAAAACTACAGTTAGGAAAGTTGGTATCATACATACCGATGGTAGTGATCACAGTAGCAGCAAAGATCACAGCATTAGGCCAATTCCAGTTGTTGAAAGTATTGTTCCCAGTGATGGCAACCCCCTGATCAGCAGCATTTGACACCACCTGTAAGGAAACCCTTTATGGTCATTCCTGGAGAATCCTGGCATTTAACCTTCAGTGTAGTTCTTGAATTTGGTTAAGTGTTAGGGACATCTTCAGAACTGCTATCCATTTTAAAACACTGTTAGGTGCCTCAGCTTGACTTGGCTATGAGCAGGACATCACACAATCCTTGGCAAATCACAGAATTGTGAGGGCTGGAAGGGACCTCAAGGATCATCTAGTTGCAACCCCCCCTGCCAAGGGGAGGGACACCTCACACTAGATCAGGTTGCTCAGAACCACATCCAGCCTGGCCTTAAAAACTTCCAGGGATGGATCTTCCATCCCCTCCCTAGGCAACCTGTTCCAGTCTCACCACCCTCATGGTAAAGAACTTTTACCCAACAACCAATCTGAATCTATCCACTTATAGTTTTACTCCATTCCCCCTAGTTCTATCACTACCTGATATCCCAGAAAGTCCCTCACACCAGCTTTCCTGTAGGCACCCTTGAGATACTGGAAGACCATAATAAGGTCTCCCTGGAGCCTTCTCTTCTGCAGACTAAACAGCCCCAACTCTGTCTCCATAGGAGAGGTGTTCCAGCCCTCTGATCATCCTTGTGGCCTTTCTCTGGACACATTCCAGCATGTCCAGATCTTTGTTGTAATTGGGGCTCCAGAACTGGATGCAGTACTCCAGGTGAGGTCTCACTAGTGTGGAGCAGAGGGGAAGAATCATGTCCCCTGATCTGGCCACACTTGTCTTGATGCAGCCTAAGATACAGTTAGATTTCTGGGCTGCAAGTGCATACTGCTGGCCCATGTTGAGCTTCTAATCCACCAGCACCCCAAGTCCCTCTTCCCAGGGCCACTCTCAAGCCGGACACTTCCCAGCCTGTATTAGTGTTGGGGATTGTCCCGATCCAGGTGCAGGACCTTGCACACAAAGCTTAATGCAATTACTGTTCATTCACCTGCTGTCCCTGGCAGAGTCAAACCATCTACAAGCCAATGTAAAGCTTTGTACACCTTTCAAATACAGACAAATTAATGCTTTTCCAAAGTATTCCATGCACCAGGACTCCTTGAATCAAGCCCCTTTCTTATTCCATCTTTCAATCTACTATACCATGATAAATGCAAAGCACTCATTTACAATATATTAGGGAAGTTGACATAGTTATTGGCATTTCCACAGATTCAGCAAGTCTATTTTCTAACATCTCTTCAGGTCTTCAGATGCTTAAGAATTTCCTTTTGCAGGAAACGACTTGGAATACCCAGCCTCCCTTGCCTTTCTAGAACTAGACTGTAGAAACCCAACTGATAAAAACTTTACTATTTAGTGCAGAAAGTCTAAGTTTCAGATCAAAACCATGCATTCTGAAATGTATTACTACCCCTTAAAAGTGAAAGAGAAAAACAGTTTATCATATTCGCTGCCAGAAATCCCTACTTCATTTTAAATCTTTGCCCTGTCATCTTAGCCTGCAATTGAAGCACTGCAGGGTAAAAAAAACCCTGTAAAAACAGGTTACTCTGATTTTCCCCCATTCAGTGTAAATCAAGGCTATCTGAACAAAACATGACAGGTAAGGTTTATCTTGAACTGGTAAGAACTTACAGAGGCACCTACAACCTTCCTTCCCTCATCACTCCTTCCTTCCTACTTGATTAAGATCTGATCTTGGACTCAGCACAGACTCAACACAAAGTTCAATCACAACTGAAAACATACACAAGTTAACACAGGTTTTAATTATTCTCAACACTTATTATCATCCTCCTACCATAATAAAAATGCCCTCAAACTGAATGTATTGTGTGTATACAAGATGTAAACAATTTAATTAAAAATTTACTTTTAACATGCAAGTTGTTACAGAAGATAAAAGAAGAAGCATTGAAAGTGATTGGAGAACTAGATTTTTCTCCTGGTAAACTTAACGTGTGTGCAAAACTGCATGCAATGTCTTTCCACAGCCTACAGACTCTGGGTAGAAAAGGACAGACAGAATTCTCACCAAGTTATCTGTCATAAGAAAGCAGTGTTGAAACGAGAAGTAGCCCTGAAAGGAGCAGGTTGAGAGCAAGGAGTGTAACTTCCTTCCAAGAAGCCTTGGACCACAGGAGTTCATCCAAATAGAAGCATTCCAAATAACTTCATTCATTTCTACTATGGTCTGCAGATAAATTTTCTGAAAGTCCCAAGGGACAATGACATGACACCATAGGCACAATACATGATGTAATACACCCTGAAAGGTCAGGTCATCTCCACTCCCAGCAACATTGCACTGAATGCTGCATTGAATACCAGTTCACTAGTCATTTTCCATGCTATAAGGACACTTGGATATTTTGTTTATTGTTATTTCATCAGAAAGCACAGCATAGATCTTATAAGAGGTGCACCAAAGTATCTGTTTCCATTGTCACTAGGCCTTTATCTCATTGCATTACTTTAGAAAAGAATAGAATCAACTAGGTTGGAAGAGACCTCCAAGATCATCCAGTCCAACCTAGCTCCCAGCCCTAGCCAGTCAACTAGACCATGGCACTAAGTGCCTCATCCAGGCTCTTCTTGAACACCTCCAGGGATGGCGAATCCACCACCTCCCTGGGCAGCCCATTCCAATGCAAATCACTCTCTCTGCCAACAACGTCCTCCTAACATCCAGCCTAGACTTTCCCCAGCACAACTTGAGGCTGTGTCCCCTTGTTGTGTTGCTGGTTGCCTGGGAGAAGAGACCAACCCCCACCTGGCTACAACCTCCCTTCAGGGGAGTTGTAGACAGCAATGAGGACCCCCCTGAGCCTCCTCTTCTCCAGGCTAAACAAACCCAGCTCCCTCAGCCTCTCCTCATATGAAATAATATTTCCCAGTATGTACAGGTACATTGAGATTTGCCAGTGCTTGAGATCTGGAGGTGAGAAGGAGGCCCAGATCCAAGGGCAAGAAGCTGCTGGACTGAGTGGCACACAGCTGCCCTTGACATCCAGGCAGTTAACATTTTAGGCGAGAGACGGCCAGCTCTCTGAGTTACATAAACACTTTATATAGGCAGTCATGCATACTCCCCAGCCAAAGCTGCCACCTTCTTCCTGTCCCTCTTTGCACACAGCTATCTGCTATTAGCACACAATTATCTATCATCTGCAGTGTAGTCTTTTAAGCTACTTTATGCCTGCAATAAGCCTGAAAGCATTACATGCATCCCAGCCACAGGAAGAAATATGGTCACAAAGCATGCTCAGATAGCTTTGGTGCAGTGAGTGATATAAAGCTGCTTTCCCAACGGCCTAACTTGTACCCATACTGAAATAATTAAATAGTTTGGCTTCAGCAATGTAAGTGGGCATTATACAGCAAATATGGGTGGGATGAGAAGAGGAGGCTCAGGGGTGACCTTATTGCTGTCTACAACTACCTGAGGGGTGGTTGTGGCCAGGGGGAGGTTGCTCTCTTCTCTCAGGTGGCCAGCACCAGAACGAGAGGACACAGCCTCAGGCTGCGCCAGGGGAAGTTTAGGCTCGAGGTGAGGAGAAAGTTCTTCCCTGAGAGAGTCATTGGCTACTGGAATGGGCTGCCCAGGGAGGTGGTGGAGTCGCCGTCCCTGGAGCTGTTCAAGGCAAGACTGGACGTGGCACTTGGTGCCATGGTCTAGCCTTGAGCTCTGTGGTAAAAGGTTAGACTTGATGATCTGTGAGGTCTCTTCCAACCCTGATGATACTGTGATATTGTGATTAGTTTCTTCCTCTAGTAAATATGTTAGAGATGCCATTATTTTCACATGCTAGGATACAGAGTGTCTCAGGTTGCCTATGTTGGATTTGTGCTACAGAAGAGGATCTCTAAAAAGTCTTTGGATGGGAAAATGAGAGGTAAGGAGGGAAGAAAAGGGTAGGCAGTGCAAGTGTTCTTAATATCTTGAAAGATGTAATTTAGAAAAAAGCCTTAGGTTATTCCCCAATACAAAAGCTGAAAATAGTTAACTAACTCAGAACTTACACACTGTCTTAGACCCCACCTCACAACTCTACCAATGAAAGCAGGACTTAATTTTCAGTCAAGCAATTTTTGCCTTACAGGAATAAAACTCCTTCTTCTCCTTCACTTCCCAATACTCCAATTCTGCATTTTGGCAAAGGAAAAGACGATCTGGAGTCCCTGAACTATTGCTGAAAGTAAACAGACTTGTAATTGCAGAGGGAAATTTAAGACAGACATAAAAGTAACATATCTTCTGATGACATTAACACAAGTAGAAATAGGGGATGCTATCTGAACACAATCAAGCAGACACTGCCTCGTTTGCCGGTACTTTCCCTCAGACAAGCCCCAGCATTGCACCAATACAGCATCGTTTCCTGGCCTTTGTGACATTTTTGTTAACCCTCTTGATGATCAGGCTCACTCAAGATTTACCAGATAGCACTAGAACTAGCTGTTACACCTCCGGTCTTGGGCAAAGAAGAGGAATTTCTCACTGATGCTTTGGGCAAATGCCACTCTTATTCCCTCTACATGTACACAACAGTAACAACAAGCTAAGGAGTCCTCTAAACAAAACTTAAAGCGGCAAGGAGAAGCCTTGACCCACATCAGTATTATGGATATGTTCCTTATGGATATGTTCCTAATGCTATTTATCCTGCTTCTCCACTTTCTGCTGGGTGCCAGTACACAACAACAGCAAGGTTTGCCCAAACTGGGAAGATACATAGTAATGCATTTGTTCAAACTGTTTTTTCCTACTGGCCTGCCAAGGTTTGCTAGGGTAATTCTCTGGTGGCTTAAAAGCTTGCAGTAGTCAGCAGACTCATTTCCTTGTCTTTGTATTAGCAGGAGGGATGGTTAAGTTTGAAGTTCTGTCAATACCACGCAAGGTAAAATGCCTCACCACAGACATTTAGTTCCAGCAGAAGTAATGGGAGGGTACAAAACTAAGAGAATAAGTACACTGCCTCCAAGATACAATTACCATCACTAGGTAAGTAAGATATACTATTTTACACTGGGCCATCTGGCCCTCAGAAGGAAGAATGGAGCAGAACTATGGCTTTCTGCCTCTGTGTGAACAAGTGCACAAGGATTTACTTTCATTTCCCTTCAAATATTTATATATACACTGAGGAGATCCTCCCTAGCTCAGCTCTCTCAGCTTTTCCTTGTAGGAGGACTGGTGCAGTCTCTAGTCCTTTGACCATCTTAGTAACTCCCATTCTACTCTCAAAAGTACAAAGGACATCTGGCTGCTGCATCCAAAGGTAGATTCTGCTAAAGCAACGAATGAGGCATCCTTTCAAGACTCCTAGGCTTTGTCACCTAGAGGATATAAAGATTTAACGCACCAAAACCCACTGAGAGAGAGTTTAGTACTTTAAGTACTTTAGAGACTCTCCTGCAAGGAATAAATCTCTCTTCAAGTTGTTTAATTGATTTGGATGTCAACGTGAAAAAGCAACAGAAAACTGTGCAGTAGTTATCTAACCATAGGTACATATAATACTGACAAATTCAGCCACTTCTGATAAGCTAAAGAACACTTAAATTTATCATGTCAGATGAAACTCTATATTGCTGTTCATCTTCATAAGCAGATTTTAATTGTAACCAAATCCAGAAGCATCAGAGTAAAGGAAAACAAATAGGTGAAGCGATACAAGAAGCTGCATGGATGTCTTATGGCATTTTAAAAGGCTTAAAGTAACTCAAAAGTAAAAAAATCCATGCCAAGTAAAGTGCACATCCTTCTACTTGTCTCCCACAGTTTTCTGGCTCTACCTATAAAGCTACAGTAGCAGTCTGCTGTTTATAAGAAGCAGGTTTTGAAGGGCAATCAAAACATATTTGTTAATGTTTATCTTTACAGTAATAAAAAAATTGAGACATCCATTACAAAGTCCAGATGACCCAGATAATATTGTCTCAGGATTACATGTAAATAAAGAGGAAAGAAATTCGCTCAGTCAGTGTTGCTTTTGAAGGAAAAAAAGTGTGAGGGTGGTCACAGCTAGATTGACAGAACTGCACCTCAGACTTACCACCCAGACAGGCATGGCCATGGCTAGAAATTTCCTGCTTTGCTGGCATATTGCACTTTAACATCTGCTTGTATATTAAAAGCAGCAGAAGCTATTTCACAGGCACAGTTTGAATTTGTAAGTATTTCACAAATCAAAAGTAGTAGATTCACAGCCAAACTAGGAATATATTAATCCTGGCTGACAGCTGTCACAGCTCACCTATTAAGCAAGTTTGTGCGTCTGGTTGTTAGGCAGCAAATATGTATTTGGTATCATAATAAATGCCACAATCCTTTGTTTTGAGTTACAGTAGCTAGAGATAAGAAAAAAAACAAGAAGGACTTAAAGCCAACTGCCTTCCTCCTGCATATCCAACGTGTTCTGAGCAGAGGATACCGTCCATCAGAGAAAATACTTTCCTTACTAGAGTATCCTAGCAGCTTGGGGTTTGGGTAAGGAAAAGGAAAGAGAAGAACCAACTATGCAACTAATAAGAGAAGCCAACTATGCAACTAATGGTTTCACCAACGAGCAAGAAAATTCCCCTCTCACCCCGCTTACTTTTCATGTCTAAATACATGAGGTATATACATGTAATGATTTATTCAAATTTTCTGGTTTGAGCTCTCTAAAACCTACGCATTAGCCTAGATATTCTTAAGACTAAAATATTTTGCCTCTCTTTCCAAACTTCACTTCCATACACAGCTGCACTACTGCTAAGAAAATCTCGTTATGTGCCACAATGCTCACTTTGGTAGCCGGAGACACAACGTGGCAGTGCTGCAGAAACTTAAGCACATACAAGGCAGAGAAAGAGCAGCATTCCATTGTCATCTTTAGGAGGGCTGCTCTAAATATGCCTGTGCACAGAGAAATAAAAGTTCATCACTGGAAAGGAAAAGAATAAATCTTTTGAGGATTAGAATACAAAACCCTATAACCTAGAACACAAAACAGCAGCACCCTATTTGGGCATGTATATTTCTGCCAGCCACCTGGCACACTTAGCACATAATTGGCTCAAGGCAAGAAGAATTCTCAGGGAAAGATGGCCCCTCCTGAGCAGCTGAAAGTCAGCAGAATAGTGTACACCCCTGGTTCCTGCCATCCTTTTTAAACCTCTGTTTCTAATGTAATAACAGACTTGCCCTGTGATTGACCAGGGCCAAATGAACAAGTCTTTCAGGCTGCCTTAGCCACTTGACAGTCTATGCAGGACTATGCTAACCAGCAGGACTTAGAACAGCTGACCTCTCATTTCCCTCTCTGCATTATCTGTGTTGGCAATACAAGTTTCATGTCTGTCAGAACAAGAACCATGCCAGATGTAAAAAGAAGTCTTTTAGCTGAGTCCTGCATTTCCTGCTTCACTTCTGTGGCTAATGGTTTGCGACCTGTTTTGCAGAAAGAAAAATAAGACAAGTGAACCACATTGTCTCAGTTTAACAGGCAACACCCTTGTGTCTTGCTAACCTATGAAAGTTTCACTGTCCTTTACTGACCTACACAGAGAATCTAACTGGAAGGTAGTTGGGGCAAGAGGTACAGGATATGAGTCAACAGCACCTGCATTAGAGAAAGATGACAGGCTTTAATAAATTCTTCATTTATTAATGAGGACATCAGTTGACTACATAAGTCTCATTTCAGACCAACTTAACCAATAGGAGTGAATCCACAGTTATTTCAACTGCTGTGCACTGCATTTCTTCCCAGCCACATTCTCCAAGTTACTGTGTTCATCAAGACTCTTGTTAGTCCTAGAACTTGTAGAGTCTG
This sequence comes from Tricholaema leucomelas, assembly GCA_013400475.1. Taxonomy (NCBI): domain Eukaryota; kingdom Metazoa; phylum Chordata; class Aves; order Piciformes; family Lybiidae; genus Tricholaema lacrymosa; species Tricholaema leucomelas. Next base: position 76,317 of record WAAF01009556.1, on the reverse strand, counting down.
TTTTAACAAATGTAAAATCAGAGGCAGAATAAGTTTGTTTCTAATAGCAGAATGGGATTATGGCCAGTAGCCAAAGGTAAAATTGAGGCAAAAATTAGGAAGTAGTCACTGAAAGAATAATGCTAACTGTTACTTCTAGAAGAATAAACCCCATGCTTGGTGCTGACAGAGGTAAGTAATAAATCTAACCAAGAACACACATAAACATTACCCCAAATGCCAGAAACATCGGTATGACTGTACAGGATTCCTTCTCCCTTATCTATGAATTGAACTAAAACAAAAATAAAATCAAACCCTGGAAAGCAAGTGTTAGTCTCAGTATTTAGAGTCCTACACAGGTCAACTACAAATAGCAGAGAACAATTTTCCCCTTTGATGTAATATGTTGCATTTATAATGTGGTTAAGTGCTATTGCAAGTAAAATAATACTTTGCATTTTTCTGTCAACAGTTCAGTCTTAAAATGCAGTATCTATCAAAGTGAAAACTCTTTAGAATTGCCACTTGGGTAAAAAAAAAAAAAAAAATCCTGGCAAAATATGGGTTAACATACTTCAGGAGAGGGTTTTCTTTCCAGCAGCAGCAAAATTTAACCCAGGATGAGATGGCACTTTCACATTCCTACCAACAGAGCAAATAGAACACTATCTTGTCAAGTTTTCCACAGAGAAAGGGCAGCTTAAGGTCTCCTCAACATTTCATTTTAACTGCTTCAACATATCAGTGATTTGGGTTCTTTAAACAAGGCAATTATAAAGTTATTTACATTTGCTAAAAGTGACTTTAAATGATGCAACAGTTTCTTAGCATACAAAGCAGAACGGGCATACAAAAAAGGCATAGAAAAAAGGCACACAAAGCAGGTCAAATGCACTGAAGATGCTACATTTTACCCAAAAGATTATACAAGAAGACTAAACTGGCTCATGAGAGAAAGTTCAGCTAATCTTGCTGGTTTTTCACTTCTCCATATCTCATTCTATTCATCCAACAGAGCTTCTCAATGCCTAAATGAATTAGAGAACTGGGATGCTCTTTTGCTTTCCCCTTATTATGCTTAACTTTGGTCAGTTAGGAAGTTGGACCTCCATCTAAGCATACCTTTCCTTACCTAACAGGCCCGCAGCACATGCCACTTCATAGAGAGTTGTCCCTACATCTAAGCCTGATATTTAAAGAATGCATGCAAACACAGGCTTAATTTTCATTTGTCATAATTTTCTGGAAATGGGCTGCCCAGGGAGGTGGTGGAGTCACTGTCCCTGGGGGTGTTCAGGAAAAGACTGGATGAGGCACTTAGTGCCATGGTCTGGTTGACTGGCTAGGGCTGGGTGCTAGGTTGGACTGGATGATCTTGGAGGTCTCTTCCAGCCTGGTTGATTCTATTCAGTTGATGCATCCCGTTGACTTGCTGGAGGGCAGGGATGCCACTCAGAGGGACCTGGACAGGCTGGAGAGGTGGGCCCAGGCCAACCTCATGACGTTTAACAAGGCCAAGTGTAAGGTCCTGCATCTGGGTCGGTGCAATCCCAGGCACAGATACAGGCTGGGTGATGAATGGCTGGAGAGCAGCCCTGAGGAG
>WAAF01009556.1:45854-72502 GCA_013400475.1 Tricholaema leucomelas | reverse complement strand
TCGTCGACCCAGACCCCCAGGTCCTTTTCCTCAGGGCTGCTCTCCAGCCATTCATCACCCAGCCTGTATCTGTGCCTGGGATTGCACCAACCCTTTCCTAGTCTTATTCATCATGTCTCCTAGTTGACAAAAAGAACTAGGGCTGGGAATGCACGTTTGTCACAGACAGGAACACTTGTTCTTTCATTCTTTGTTTCCTTGGGGTTTTTAAATTACAATTCAACCAGATTGCTTTTCTAAAGGATAAATTAATCCATTAATTAACTCATATTATGAGCAGAACAAAACATGTTCTTCAAGTGCAATCTCAATGTGTTAACCAGAAATAGCTCTCATCATTCAAATGGAGGGAAACAAGAAGCAGAGAAAAGGTTTTCCATGCAAAATAATAAGATACATGCTCTATCCTGTTTTTAGCTTGTTATATGAAGGCTATGCAATAAACTGTTGATTTAAAGGAGACGTAAAGAACTACCTTTGTACTTGTTTAAACCTGTGAGACTCATAAAAAATTATTTGTGGCTAATATTTATGAGTCTGGAGGCCTTAGGACACAGTCCAGTGGAAACAATTTGTGAGTTTACAGTCAAATTAATTCCACATTATTGTTTGGAAATAGAGAATGTAAATAACTGATATTCCCTGCTTGTAAAGATGATCAAAATTAGACAAAGCATGAGCCTGATTAAACAGGATACAGAAGAAGTGAGGATAAATATCTTGGGCACTTCTATAGTGCCAGCATTAGATGTAGTATTCAATATTTTTTCCTCCCTTACCCTGCCCTCTTCAACCCAATTAAAACCAGACATTTATATGCTGACCATTTTAGTAGTTCATATAGATGTAGATGTTGATCATTGCAATAAAGTGATTCCTTAGTTGCTTTATTTGAAAGGTCTTGTAATGACAGGATAGCTGGAAGAGATTTAAACTAGATGTTAGGAAGAAGTTCTTTACAGTGAAACACTGGTGCAGGTTGCCCAGGGAGGTTGTGGATGCTCCCTCCCTGGAGGTGTTCAAGGCTAGGTTGGATGAGGCCTTGAAGGAACTGTTCTAGTAGGTGGTGTCCCTGCCTATGACAAGGGGTTTGAACTAGATGATCTTTGAGGTCACTTCCAACCTAAACCATTCTATGATTCTTGGAAAACCAGTCTTAGCATTACTGTTATGCACTGTAACATTACCTGCTCAATCAACACTGGTAACTAACACCATCACTGCTTCATTCCTCTCAGGGTGAATACAAGCTTCACAAAATGTATCATTACTTTTGAGTTTTGCATTGGGAAATGACAGCTGAGTAATAAACCTAGGGAGACCTCATTGCTGTCTACAGCTACCTGAAAAGAGGTAGTAGAGCGGTTGGTGCTGGTCTCTTCTCACAGGTAATTAGTGATAGAACAAGAGGGAATGGCCTCAAGCTGCCACTGGGGAGGTTTAGACTGGACATTAGGCAGACCTCGTTCACCGCAAGAGTGGTCGGGCACTGGAATGAGCTGCCCAGGGAGGTGGTGGAGTCACCAGCCCTGCGTGTGTTTAAAAGTTGTTTGGATGTGGTACTTGGGGATATGGTTTAAGGGTGAACTTTGTAGAGGAGAGGGTAATGGTTGGACTTGGTGATCCTGAGGGTCTTTTCCAACTGGGATGTTCCTGCGATTCTGTGATTCCTGTAATCAAGAGACCCTTCCCAAGATGCAAGTGGACTCTTTTCTTTCTTGTGCTCTTGTGTGTGTCCCTTTGCATGGAGAATAAGGGCTGTGGGGTTTTTTTTAATTAAGTTAATGGAAAACATCCTGGGAAATAATCACCAATGACTTAATAAGAGAATTATCTCCTGTGGGACAAACAATGGCATGGGGAACAAACGTACCACTTAACCCTAATCCTAGATGCCAAACTTCTATTAACTTTCAGATACTATAGAAAAGCAGTAGTTCCAGGAAAGGGTGTTCATTTAACAGAAAATGCCTGCTTGCAGAGGAGAACTACCAGAAAACCACAAGGCTTAGTTGAACTATACCCTTCCACAAGAGAGCAGACCAGCAACATACAGCTTAACATTTGTCTAGTTTCCATAATTTCCTCCTTCACACTATGCTATGAACCTCTTCTCTCCTTCAGTTAGCTTGAAAAGGAGTTTCAGAATGTCTGTATCTTGGAAGTTGGACCTTATTGCCCTTGAGAGCAATATAGGTGATGTCATCAGTTTTATTTAGAGAAGATATGGTCTTACACACGTGGCATGTGTGTTGTGATAAGCCCTAGCAGTACTCTAACAGGGTTTTTTTAAACTAATGACAGGTCAGTTGGCTAGCAAACTGTCTGTATCTTTTAGAGTCATTTACTGGCATCATTTCATTTCTTAGCAAGGATGGCACCCATGTACTTGGGGCCTCTGCAAATCTGGTGATAATATAGACTTGGACATGCCTTCTATATATATAAATGCCTTTTGCAAACATTTATTGCTCAGCTGCTTTGAAAGACCTGCAAACAGTTCTGGCCAGTGGTACACTAAATCATTACTGCTTTAGTTTAGAGGAACACACATGCTACTGAAGAACCATGTTTCAAAAACCAAGCACTTTTAACATCAGCTTTATAATATCCTAGTCATCCACTGCAGTTTCTTCCAGCTCTCCTTCCCTGTTTTCTGACAGTTCTGGGCTCCTCAATTCAAGAGAGATGTTGAGGTGCTGGAACGCGTCCAGAGAAGGGCAACAAAGCTGGTGAGGGGCCTGGAACACAAACCCTATGAGGAGAGGATGAGGGAGCTGGGGGTGTGCAGCCTGGAGAAGAGGAGGCTCAGGGCAGACCTCATTGCTGTCTACAACTACCTGAAGGAAGATTGTAGCCGGGTGGGGGTTGGTCTCTTCTCCCAGACAACCAGCAACAGAACAAGAGGACACAGCCTCAAGTTGTGCCGGGGGAAGTATAGGCTGGATGTTAGGAGGAAGTTCTTCACAGAGAGAGTGATTGGCATTGGAATGGGATGCCCAGGGAGGTGGTGGAGTCACTGTCCCTGGAGGTGTTCAGGAAAAGACTGGATGGGGCACTTAGTGCCCTGGTCTGGTTGAGTGGATAGGGCAGGGTGCTAGGTTGGACTAGATCTTGGAGGTCTCTTCCAACCTGATTGATTCTATTCTATTCTATTCTATAAAAGCACTATCATAATCTACAGTGGCAAACCTAGGGGGAATGTATTTATTCTATTACATCTCATCAGTCCAGTCATAGAGTTTGGGCATCTGAAAACCAAAAAGCACATCAATAAATAACAACAGAAGAACTTCAAGCAACAGCTGGATGCTCAAAATCCCTTTTCTGATGTCTTCATACCATTCTGCAAAGTGCTGGTGAAGCTTAGCTGGCATGATTTCTGTAATTCTGGTCATCTGCCTTCAAGAAATAGGATGAGAGGTAGACAAGGGCTAGAAGACCATGGAGATTATTACAGGTCAGTCAAAGCAATTTGTACTGCAAAAAACACAAGCTGAGAAGGGAGAGTATTACTTTCTTTTGCTCTATATTAGAAACTATAACACAAGACTACAAATAAAACCCATTTAAATCAAAATCCAGTGTTGGGATAAAAAGAAACAAAAAAATCTCAGCTTAATGATTGGTTTAGATAATGTAAATGTTTCTACACGGTGGTATTACAAGATTTTTGATACAAACCACTACAATTATAATGCACCAGTGAGTATATTATTGTCCTACAGTATAATCCTTTTAGTAAGAGTGTCTTTCAGACAGAAACTGTGAGAAAGGGTAAACAATTTCACCATTTTCTGGGGCACCACTCAAAAGGCATGCTTTCTTACGGACTAACACGATGCAGAGTAGGCAAGAGCTAAATGCTAAAAAGTAAAACTTGGAAAGGAACAATTGTACTGTTAAATGGAACACAAAAACTTATTCAGCACCAGTTTGATTTAAATTTTCCCTGGCAGACTTCTAAGAGGAGTTTAAAAAAATTTAGGCTTGAGGTGAGGAGAAAGTTCTTCCCTGAGAGAGTCATTGGCTACTGGAATGGGCTGCCCAGGGAGGTGGTGGAGTCCCTGGAGCTGTTTAAGGCAGGATTGGACGTGGCACTTGGTGCCATGGTCTAGCCTTAAGCTCTGTGGTAACAGGTTGGACTTGATGATCTATGAGGTCTCTTCCAACCTTGGTAATACTGTGATACTGTGAAAAAGATCTTTTAGTAAGGCTCAAGTACCCTAAAACACACATAATTTCCTCTACTGAGCACAGTAGTGGTTCTAGAAAGTGGAAACGTGGCCCTACTAATTTTGAGAAGCCTCATCACATTTAAGAGAAGTACAAGTCAGTATTACCTATTTTGCAATGATTTGTATTCCTTACTCACACAAAGTGCTATTCTACTGGAAGTTTACAGATTACTCTTACAGCTACAGACACAACACAAAAGATATCCTCTTCAGATTAAGCAGATATTAAAAGAGGTGGGGGAGTGTAAAAAAGCAAAGCAAGAGTTTTATCTATCCTTGCAGTTTTTCCCCACAAACAAAACATTGTTTTAAAAACAGGACTTGGCATGTCTTTTGACTGGAAATCTCTCCAGTTTTGTAGAGAAGTCATCACATTGTGTGCAGGTATTTTTTTAAACCTGTTTTATCTTATTGATTTCACAGTTGTGTTATGCCTTTCTTTCCATCCTCATGAAAATTCTGTTGCTTTCCCAAACTACTGAAAGGAATGCCTCAAGGGTGAGGCTTCAGTTTTCATGCAGTAAACTCAAGAATAAGGCCTCAAAAGGACGTTCTGCCCAATAAATGCTGGAACTAAGGACATGCTACTTCTTCCTTAGCAAGGCAAATTGATGCCAAGAGAGCACTGCTCATGTGACTTGACAGAAAAACTGTTACCTTAAGTGTGTAATAATTAACTCTCTCATGGCTACATTGGTAGCTTTTATTCTTAGAAATTAAATCTCTTTAAAAATCTCTTTAATTTTTTCAAACACCTCTAAGAGAAAGCACAGAACAACTTAAAGCCATTTCTGATCAGAAGCAGTTGTAAGCTGCTACCCGGTGAATTTTGAAGTTTTTTGGCAAATCAAACCATTACAGTTGAATAATTAACTTTCCCCTCACTACCAACACTTGCTGTCCTGCTGCTAACCTTCTCCTTACCGTGAGAAATAGCTAACTGCACACTTTTAGTGACCTCCTGGCCTAGATCTGTGAAAAAGACTGAACTATTGTAATGAGAGAATGATTAAATCTCCAATAAAGCCCCAAGTTTTGGAAAAGTTTGTTTTAGGATGAAATGTGAAGTAAATTGAGACTTAAGTAGTAAAAGCCCATTTAAAAAAACAACCAAATTATTGAGCTCTACTTCCATTCTGCAGTACAAATAGGTGTTACTGTTTCCTCTGGAAAAAAAGTTCTAATTTGTAAGGATATTAACCTCTTGGAGGCATGTCAATATTTTTACAGCATGCACTAAGACTTGCTTGTGTATGATGTATAGCACAGACAGTTAATTTTCCTATAAGTCATCATTTACAGAACAGACAACGTGAGTAGTATTAATGGAAAGAGATCAACAAGGTTACTTCCTTTTTGTCCCCTTCTGCAGAGTTAAATAATAAGTGAAACTCATAATTCAGCAAATTACTTAACTGGAAACTATTTTGTCACTGCAAAATGAAATGCTGAAGCTTACCTATTTGTCATAGTTGCAGATCCTATGCTTTAATGAACTAAGGCTGCTTAACTTTATCCTTTCAACTTATGAGCAATGCATGTAAACACCAACAGTTTTGTAATGGCAGTGGGCTTCTCTGACAGATCATGACTACAGAATTTAATGGCTGATATCAATTTTCCCCCCATTAGTTTCAGGGCTAGATTCCAGTTTAATGAACTGTTTAACAAACTACTTTGATGAAAAGCAAATCCAGTGCTTCACCAACATTCCTTTACTCTTGCGATTAATGCAATTATAGAATTGTTTCCTTTTCACTTCCCCAAGTTCCACATAGACATATTTTGAAGACAAATTATCTAAAGGTTACTTCTGCATGAGAACTGCAGCTGTTCTGCAGATGCTGAGTGTCCCAACTTTTCTCTGGCATCTGGTTACTCTTATTCTGAAATAAAACCCGTCAGACAATTTCATAGCTCTCATTAGTACAATTCAATTTTGATGCCCCTCCTGCCAATATTCTTATAACACTTTTCCTTGGTTTGAAAAGAAAAAAAAAAAAAGTATTTCAACAACTTTTAACTTGCATCAGCTGAAATTAAGAAGTTGAAACAATCTCTAGCAGCAGATCAGTCTTCCTTCCTATCTGACTGCATACATGGTGACTAACGTAGCCAACTCCCCTTTAAAAGGGGCTTTGGAAAATGCTGTTGTCCTCATTTTAGAGATAAGGAAGTGGAAGCAGAAGAGTAGAGTTTAATCAAGCCCTCGCACCAGTTGGTGACCTGTATTATGCAGGGTTAGGAGCAGACAATGTTTACATGAGACTATTGCAACAGAGTTGGTACCGATTGCATAAACAAATGCTAACCCATGCAGCAGTTTGCTTGCACAAAACAATATATTTCCATATAGCTGCAACTGAGCTAAGCAGAGTTAAATTAAACCAAAACAATCCTAGTGTCAATAAAAAAAGTTTACTCAGATTAATTTACCAGATGGGAAGGGGATTGGACCATATCTTTGAAGTGTTCCAATTGAAAAGATTCCCCCCTCATCCAAACAAGACCACAAGACCTGTAGCAGCAATCCAGAAGTACAGTTAATCTTTGAAACTTTCAACTCCTCCCCCATTAAATGGTGTAAACTGGAATAACCGGGCAGAAATGCCTTGTTAGTATACTGACTATATAAGTGAAAAGAGAAGTCAACTTTAAAATGCTGTTTGCCCCACTCCCTGCCCACACACTTCCATGTATGAGAATAGTTCATTATGACAAGCCAAAACACAGGTGTCATCCACGTTTGACATGTTCACTTACACAGGCTTCAATAAGCCTTTTGACTCAGTGACTGAACTGCAGAATAAAGTAACATTCTATTAGGAAGCATATTATGCTCTCTCTCCTTTATAACCATGCAAAAAAAAAACCATGCTTCAGATAAAGAAATTTACAGAACTCAATTTGTTAGAACACTCTAGAAACTGGAGTTTGTTTCTTAGTAACTAGAACCAAAATGTTACAGGCTTTCAGTTTCACAAGCAAATCCATTTGATCCTCAAACTTCAATACAATATTAAAGATCTTGCTTGTCTGAAGACAAACTAGAAGCTGCTGCAAAAGTGTGTTAAGTTTCCTATCTTAAGGAGAAACGAGTGAGCAAAAAAAAAGTTTTAAAAACCAGTTCCAGTAACAATTGTTACTTGTTTGACAGTTCATGGAGTTTACATTATGTTAGAAGAAAAACATTTGTCCCAGCAGCATCAAATCAAATCAGTAGAATAAAACTAAAGTGAACAGATTTGTGAGGAGCAGGGTACCAAGTGTAACATTTTAAACTCATTAGAATTTTGACTTACAGAATAGGAGCAAAATAGAGTTACACTGTGGGCTATGAACACTTTGCGACAGGACCTTTACTAAGTCACCTTGTTAAGCCAAATAAACAGTGAAGTTTCCAGGACCAACCAAAACTTTATATAACTATGACCATGCTAGTGTCTCTCCCTGTACTGGTCCATCAAACAGGCAAGGCAGGCTTCCAACGTCAACATGGACAGGATGCTTTGTATGAATAGTAAAGCGATGGGTTTATGTTAAAGAGGAGTAACATGGGGGAAAATCCTGCCTCAGAAATGTTATCTGCTTTGAGACTCCTGTTACTATGTGTTTAGGTTTATCCAGGGCTTAACCTGCAACAAAATTTTGTTATGTTAATGTAAATCCCTTCAACGCTAGATTAGCTAAAGACTGATCTTCGAGGAAGATTGGGGAAGGAAAGGAGTGCGCTCTGGATGAACGCTTTCAAATACAGAGATCAGCCAGCATAAAGCAAGACAGAAAGAAGTGCAAACAGTAAATAAGAATGCTTGCAAATAGTCTGATCTAGACATCTTCAGACCTGTAAAAGCATAACTTGCCTAGCCTATCTCATTTCTTCTGCAGAGCAAGTGAATAGCTGGTGATAGCATCCATTTGTTGGCTAAGAGCTGCCTATGCATTAGCATATTTCTTAAGCACAGTTGTCAGCATACACGCAAACCCCTTTTTTGCAGGAATAGTAGAACTTTGAAATCACACACAACAAGTATGCTGGAACACAATATTCTGCTATTTTATTATGTTCAGCACTATATTATCAAGTACACAGAAGGGGCTTTCTTCCTAAGACGGCTTTCAATCCATAACTTTGACAAAAAGCAGAGCAGATACTGATGCAAACATTTTCCAATGATTTTTTTCAGTCTTTATCACATTTAGTTCCAAGTCAAAAAAAAAATGGTGAACAAATCATTGTATATAGCCTGTAGAAAGTCTTTTGAGTAAGTGATAGTTAACTGAGGAATACCTTTCAACGTTAAGACTATCAAACTCTGCATTCTTCCAAATTCAGGAAGTTTGCTGTCACTTCTAAACTTCTAAGACAAGTTGAAGGCAAAGAGTAATTTACAGCATTGACATGCAGTGTGCCCTGTCACTTCTCAACTGTGCCATCCCTGAGGATGTAAGAAAGTCAAACCACTTTGCTATCTTCTGTTTGTTATAGTCTCCTCTTTCTTAGCCTGGATTTCCTGCAACTGACACCTAACCGTTCAGCATTCATCTATTAACCTTCTTAGAAGCTGAGAAAGAGGAAGCACTTGCACACTGCTAAGTAGAGAACCCTCTAGCTTAAAAGTGCTTGGTTATGCAAGATTCTCAGAATCATCAAAACCACAGAAAAGATGCAGTTACCTCAAATAAGTGAGACTGTTTTCCTGAGAACGATTAACAGAATTCAGCTGAAAGCACCAAGTCAATACCTAGAGTGAAACAATTCCCCCCCTGCAGTGTTTCTTTGCTAGTAAACGAGACACAGCCCAGCTATGGAGACAGCTGGCCAATGAACCATCTAATTGTAACACAGCTGAGCATGCATTCTTAAAACACATGCAAATAAAGCTCAAGCACTCTCAGAGTTTGAACTTTTCTTACTTTTCTTAAATGCAAGATGAAGATGTCTATGCTCCTTTCATTAATCAAGTTGACAGACCTTGCAGAGACTACATAGCAACTTCATGAACAAGCATAATTATCCTACAGTCACAATTTCCCTAAGATACTACCTTGAAAGTCCAATTATTACCATCACAAATCACATAGAGACATAATAAAGTTAGCTACTGTTTTTTTCTGTTACAACAGATGCAACCTCAAAGTTTTTCATTCTTCCTCTCTCTTTTCTGGCTTTCTACCCCAAAAGCTGTTAACAGCAACAACAACAACAAAAAAGTCAGAAACATGCAAGTAGCATTTTAAAAGAGCTAACTGATAATGGTGCAGGTGAAAAGTTTTCAGAGTGCACCAATACCAATATGAAATAATGATTTTCTAAGCATCAGTGCCAGTGCCTTTCAAAAACCCTTGGGCCAAAGAGGCAAGCCTTGATTACAAAACTGCTCTTGTGTCATTCTGCAGGCAAAGATGCACCACTTAACACTGGCTTGAAGGATGAAATTCTTATTTAACTAGCAAGTTACCACAGCTCAACTACTTAACTTCATTATAACATATTTGCATTACAGTGCATGAAGCTGCTTAGCAGTAATAGCAACAGCTGTTGGTTAACTACTTTAACATATAGTATGGTGAGGGTTCCAGACAGACTGACGAAAGAAAAGCCAAGGTAGAAATTGGCACCGTCAGTGAGTTTGATTAGATGTCTTTTTATACAGCTACTTGGCTCAAATCACCTCCCCTTTGCCTTTGGTGCCTGAGAGAAGCTCAGCCTCACTTCTCTCATAGGCCAGAACAAACATACCTACTACAGGTGCTGCTTCTCTAGCATGGGATCGCACATAATTATTGAGAAACTTTTCCTCTAAAGCTTTTTTTTACTCCCTTGAAGTGGGTTGGCAGTAATAGAGAGGAGCAGCAATGTAAGCACTTGGAGGTCATACAGAAGTCATCAGCATAGAATTTTGCCTTCCAGCCAAGCCACCAAAAATACTGTGTAACATCTGACTGCTTTCCGCCTCTGGACCGTCTCAAGTTCCATTAGCTATCACTCATTACTGCCATTATCTTATGGTTGACTTTGGAGTCCAAATTAATATTAAACTACTGCCATCTTTGTTTCTAAGAAGGATTGGAGTTCAGATACGTGCAACAGTCCAACTGGAACCTTTTTTTGCACCTGTTGCAACCTCAAAGAGACATACAGGTCTGCATTTTGTTTCTCAGCAACTGGAGTCTGCTTACACAGTATCTGTAAGATGCCAGCGTAGAACAAAGTCAGCTTAGTATTTGTAGTTTTCTCAATCACAATTCACACCTACCTTTTCTTTAAGGCAGAAATACAGTCCTACAGATGTAGTGACCTGTAGCAACTGATCTTACCAACAGAGGTCAAAACCCACAGGCCTATCACAGGAAACACTACAGAGGTGTATTGTTAGATAAGCAACTTGATTTCAGATTCAGCAGAGATTATGATACACAACCTATTACTGGTTTCATTGTCCTTTTTCATCACTCATGTTTCTCAAGAAAGCAGTGCATGAGGATTGAGTTTAAGACATTTCAGAAGCTACTTTGCACCTAATAGTGCCTTTGATCCATTAGAGGTCACACAACACAATACCAAAACCACAAACAAACAAAAAAACACCCCTTTTTTACCGATTTGACTGTTAAATGGGAGCTTGTACAGCAAGGAACAGCTAGGAAGGATCTATCCTGACTACAAGGAAAGTATTAATGACTACATGTTGCAGATAGGGTCTGGTGACCTGAAGATGGTGTGATGTACAACTACACAACTAACACAAAACATAAGATGGATGGACACAAAATGGACACAAGCCCCCAACACAAGAAGGACATGGAACTGCTGGAGCGGGTCCAGAGGAGAGCCACGAAGATGATCAGAGGGCTGCAGCAGCTCTGCTATGAGGACAGGCTGAGAGAGTTGGGGCTCTGCAGCCTGGAGAAGAGAAGGCTTCGAGGAGACCTTAGAGTGGCTTTCCAGTATCTGAAGGGAGCCTACAGGAAGGCTGGGGAGGGACTATTTACACGGTCTAGTAATGTTAGGACAAGGGGGAATGGGTTTAAGCTGGAAGAGGGGAGATTCCGACTGGATGTTAGGAAGAAATTCTTTACAGTGAGGGTGGTAAGACACTGGAACAGGTTGCCCAGGGAGGTTGTGGATGCTTCCTCCCTGGAGGTGTTTAAAGCCAGTCTGGATGAGGTCTTGAGCAGCCTGCTCTAGTGGGAGGTGTCCCTGCCTATGGCAGGGGGTTGGAGCTGGATGATCCTTGAGGTCCCTTCCAACCTAAACCAGTCTATGATTCTATGATAAAAAGCCTGACAGTCTGACAGTCTCTGCTAAAGAACTGGGCATTTTAGAGAAAATATGCAGGATCAGCTGAGAAACCTGAATCTGAATGAATACAGGAAATACAGGGAGACAAAGCTAAGCCTACAGGCCTAAGCTACCCCTTCAATAAACAGAGCTAGTAAAAATGCAGTATGTATTGCATGCCATATTTTAAGGGTTCAATCTGCCTCTAAGCATGGCTTTCCTGAAGGTACCTGTAGCATTGTAGAGACCTTCACATGTGAATGCAGAGTCTGAACTCATTTTGGCCTAACCAAAACCTAAAAGATATACTCCATGAAGAAACTGAAATATTTGCTCATCAGCACTCAATCCATAAGACCATAGTCACCACCAAACTAAAATTTCTGCAAACACCAGCACTGTGATCAGTACGGTCCACAGTACCAAAGCACAACACCATTCTCACTTGCTCCCCCGAGACTGCCAATCAATTAGAATGCAGCTTGTTTCTGGTTGTACCTTACCCTGTTGGCATCTGCTTGCAGTACCAGCACAAGTATGATTGCTGTTAAGGTTAACAGTATTCAGACAAAGGCAAAACAATAAATTTTAATTAGTATTAGCAACAAAAGAAAAAAAAAAACCACAATTTGTTTTAAAAAAGGAAAGCTATACAAAGTCATCTTTATACTGTATGTTTGTTGGTTACAGAAGGTATCTTGTAATAATTATCTATACAGTATGAACCAAAGCAGGGGTTCCAAGATCTTTCAGGACAACGAGCTGTTGATAGTCAGTAAATTTCCTTAAATGTCATAGTCCCTAGAGCAGAGCTTGTCAGAAAACACATCTAGCAGCAGAAAGTAGCATGTCAGGTAATACACATAGTCTGTCCTAAAGTAACACAAAGATAAATTACAAGCACTGAAGGATTAAGTCCACAGCATAAAAAAAAAGAAGCCCATAGCAGAAAAATTATAACTTCTGATCGATTGCTATTGCTCCATCAGCAGAGAGTTGCAGTGTGTGCACTTCTAGCTTTGTTTAACTATGTTCCAAGAAAGTTTAAACAACATAATGGTTAAACAGGGGCGGGCGAGGCGGGGAAGAAGGAAAAAAAAAGAATAGACAACAGAAAAGCATGCCTGCTTACATGCCACTTTGCAAGTAGAAACAGACAGAGGAAAACTCTGGATCAGCGTACTGCTGCCCTGTCCTCTTTTCTTCTCCCAATCAAGTGCCAATGTCTCTAACTTATGGTCTGAGGGTTAATAGAGAAGAGTTTACAGCAGTCCTATATTTTCATTTTGGTTCATCCCTGCTGAACTTAGAGGGTGCATAACACATTTGAAAAATCTAGCAATACCTACTTCTCAGGCATAACTCTTAATTTTGTGCTGTCAAGTTTTTATCTGAGAGGTATCAGCTGTAGTTATCAACTACTTCGCAGTTAAAGATTTTCTGTTGGCAGTCTCTTGTCCTTGTCTGATAGCTGCTCAGCTTGACTTTGTTCAGCCCATGCAGAAATCTTAGTCTCCAAAGAAAGAGCTCATCTGACATTCCAACTAAGAAATTCAGTTTCATAAATCAACAGAAGAATAATGAAAATTATACTATTAACTTTATGTTGGGAAAATCACTCTACAAAATGTAAGCAAAAGCCATAATTTCTTTATTAATGTTGAGCTATCGAAGAGCATTTCAAACCTAGCTTTTGTAGAGTCAAGGAGTATTTCATATAGATCTAAACTTCGAGGTAGGGGCTTGGAAGTAAAGCATTGTAGAAAACTGTGCTCAGAATCAAAGACTATTTTTGAAGTTTCATAAAACTGACACATTTCAAAAATAAACAAATATAGAGAGAAACTTCAGCAGCCTAAACACCAAAGAAAATCCTGTAAATGCACTTGTCAGTATGTGAGTAGATATCATATTCTAGCTTAAAAAAAAAAAAAGAGGGGAGAAGCTACTATTAAGCCACTTGACTGTTACTTCCATTAGCATAACCCTTCTGTGTGGCATGTATATCCAGCAGAAGCTCTCCTTAAAAGTCTTCCAAATATTTGCTCACAGCACTGGGCTTTAAGTCTAAACATTTAGGTTTCTAAAGTTATCTCTCAGGCCTGTTTAGAGTCTTGCATGCTTTTCAAATAAAGATCTCAATTATTTGTTCTCATACTCAGCATGGTTGTCTACTTCTAAATAGAGCCAGGAGTTTCTTTCTAAATTTTATTGCTCTGTTTTTAAAGTAACCATTTTCACTCATCTTCAGGTAAGACCTTTCTTTTCACCAACCCCGATGTTTATCAATGGGAAGCATTTAATTTTTTTTATGGCTTCGGTGGGCCACTAAAGGAGACTTCCCAGTAAATAAAATGTGGCTGAGTGTTGGCAAGACTTTAGTTCCTGTGAATAGTGACACGAGGGTCAAGAGGGCTCCTCCTCGCATGAATAGCTCCTTTATCATTAAGCTGATGTTTCACAATCGGGATGGAGCAATAAAGAGTAAAAGTAAGGAACTGGAGAAGAGGGAAATTACTGAACTGGCTTACATTGGCTTCAGTCACCAAAACTCATTCCTGCAGCAGGGTAGGCAAAGGTATTATCACTGTGGATCTCTGCCTTCTCTTTCTTCCTACAGAGCCTCAGGACTTCTGGCCACAGCAAAAAGTGGCAAGGACAAGCCATAGTCTTTTTAATAAACCGACAGAAGTGTTACACTATTCTAATTCAAATAAATATGGCAGAGCTATATCACTATTAAAAATATTTCTTTCTGCAGATATTCCATAGCATTGAGACATTTCTATTCTCAGATTGCATAGTTTGTGTCAATACATTGCATAGTTTGTGTCAATACCTCATTGTGGCAGAGTATCTTTGGAGACCTACATAAATTGTCATGTAAAGCATCTCAGACATTTTCATCTGAGCAATCAGCTTTACTTGGAAGACCACAGGCAGGCAGCAACCATCCTATCCAAGGTCCAGAGTCACTTTTTAAATCATGGTCTACGTATCATTGGTCCAAGAAGAGTTTAAAGTACTTTCTTTAGCACATATTTATAAGTTATATGGCATATCAAATAATCAGAAGGAAATGGATTCTTCACATAAGAGACTTTTAAAAGAAGTTTATTTTTAGGCATTTCTCAGGATTGGGGAGAAAACTTTATTTCTAGCATATCTTACAATACTCAGCTTTTGAGTTGTCAGAGTATGTTAAATGCATAAAGATAAGTATTTATTGCAATATATTTCTACTGTAACATGTTGTAAAAATATTTTTTTCTTTTTTTTTGGTAAACTTCAGACAGTATTTAACAGCCCACTTAATCACTGAAACTGTTGGTAGAGAGATACTAGTCTGTATGTGAATTGAAAGCCTGTGTTGATAACCTACTTGTGTTTTAAAGGGTTAAAATCACACTACAGATCTCCCTTTCTAGCCATTCCAAACAGTTTCCATTGCATACACCACTACTGTTAGGCTCAGATGAACACAAGAGTTAACCTGAGTGAGAAACAAGGGCAGCAGAGAAACTAGTCTCTGAGTCCTTGTCACCTTTCAGAGTGACATCAGTATTGTTAGATCAACTTTTCATATGATCCTTGCATTCACTAACAACCATGTAACATACAGTTGATTATAGTGCCTGAAGAACTTTATCCACTGTGTTTAAGATGGGGATATTAAAATGAATATTAGCAAAGTAATAGCAAAGCTCAGCATAGCTCTGTAGAGTCACATGGGTGTCAGTGGTGACTGGACACATCGAGAAAAGGCTTTAGTATGAAGGTTGAAGGCTATTTTAAAAAGATACAAGAACAGAGGAATTAGTCAAGTCATGCAAAATCCCAAGAACAAGTTCAGGAAGTCCATGGAAGAGGCTAGAGGAAGATGCTCAGGAACAAAACAAAGGTAAGGATTTGGGGTGGAGCAGGAAATGCACATTTTCACATAAACAACATTCTGGATGGTAAGAGAATAAAACAGAAGCTAGTAACATTCCAAAGATTCAGTAGAATCCAACAGAGGCAGCATAGATAGTGGGTGAGAAAGGACAACCACAGTGAGTATTCCTGATATACTTTACAGCTTAGGACGAATTTCTGATTCCTCTCCGCCTCAGCTACCTTTAGGTACACTACACTTGACCTTGCCATCCTCTTCTGTAAGAAATACCACTCCTTTTCTTTCTATCATTTCTCACATAGAAGTTGAATAAGAATAGGACCAAAATTACAAGTCTGGAAGACAGGAAGCAATGCAGTTTCTGGTTACCAGCAAGAGTTAGAGCGAGACTTCCATTTTAGCTAACCTGATCTTAAGACAGCAGAATATCGATAACGAATCATTGGACCAGAAAGACAACACAAAAAACTAAAGTATAATTGAAAGTAGTAGGGAGGCAAAAGTGAAATCACATAAGCATAAGAATATCATCAGGAGCTAACATGCACTGAAGAGGAAAGGACCTCCACAGTGTGACTTGAGGAGGCAATCAAAACAAGTATTTTGATCTGGCCATAGTTCATATTATACTACTGTTTTTTTACTCCTCACTGCCCTGCACCCATCTCCATCCTATAGTATGTGCTGTCAAGCAATCTATTTTCATGATCTGCCCAATAACTTTATACTTGTCATTTTGTATTTTAAGCAAAATCTTTCTGACACTACAGGATTAATTGTGACGAGGATCACAGGGAAAAAATGCAGCTGACTATTCCCTGACATCAACATGAGTTTCATCTTAAATTGAGTCAGAATCTATATTCTCTGCTAGGTCTGTATTAAGTTAAGTATGCCAAGCTTAACATACCTTCCAATCAAAATATTGTTTGTTTTTTTTCTTGAAGATGCTAAAACAGGTTTGGGATTTAACCCAGCATAAGATTTCAGTAAGATTTGAGGACAGCAAAAGCATACTCCAAAAAACCACGGTACCGCTTTACTTTCCAACATCCCTTTATAGTGTCAAGTCTCCATTTGCCTATCCATCCACTATATACCACAAAAACACATTTAATAGGGTACTGAAACAGTAACAATAAGGACACTGCCACCAGAAGGTTCTGCTGGTCCGAAGCAGACAGAAGGCAGCCACCAACTGAAGTAGATTTTAAAGCACAAACTTCTGGGATTAAGAATCACATCCCCTTCTCTGCTCGCACAGTATCAATTACACCAACAGAACTAATAAACCATTTTCTCAATCTTCCATATTTTAGAAGACTTTTAGTAAATATAATTACTAAAAACACATATCCAAAAACATAACGATCTTAAGATCTACTTAATATAAATATTTCTGAAATAATGTCCCCACACATGTCGGTGAGCTGCTTTTTCATGGTTCACCATCACATGCCACAATGTTTTAATGGATACCACATCTGTAAAAAGGTACTAACCAATTTTTATACTGCTCTATGATTTAACACATGCTATTTATTAGTAATTAGTTTTGAAGGGTAATTCTGCCAGCTAAGCGAGATAGGACGATTATCAACTCCTTATGGCTTGGACAGAAGTCATTCTCCTGAAGTGAAAAATAACAGCGCAAGAGCTACAAGCATCCCTCCGTGCGAGGCATTCAGCCTTTCCCTCAGTTACCCCAGCTGACCTCCGGGACCTGCACTGCACTCGGACCCTCAGACACGTCTTTCTCAACGACAGTATTCAGTAAAAAAACAAAAAAAAACCCCAAACCAGCCAACCAGCCAAAAACACCCAAACCCAAAAAAACTAAAGAAGTCACACCAAACAGAAGAAGGGCAAGACGCTTGGCCTCACCTTCCCTCCTTCCTCACAACGCAACATTCACTGAGGCAGAAGAAACCACCCCGGCTGCTAAAACAAGAGCCGCATTCACAGCTACTGGGTTTAGCAGCAGATGGGCTTGTGGGCGCAGCCTCCGAGCGTGAATTCCTCCAGCCCTCAAGACCAGCCAGCTAAAACCAAAATTAACCCCAAGCTCTTTTACCATTTCGGAGGGAAAAAGAAGGAAACGCGGACTCATTTAATCACTGTCATTAAGTAGCTAGGAATGGTTAAGAGCTTTCCCCGCACTGCCGCTGGAGGGACAGTTAATAGGCACCGGGCTTTGTAAGGATGCAGCCACGGGGTCGGTCTTTACCGGGGAGCTGCCTGGCTCTGCAGCCCGGCAGCGCTGGTCCCGCCTGCCCGCCCAAAGGCGCGGTATTTTTCGCTTCGGGGCGCCCGGCAGCACCTGCTGCTGCCGCCGCCACCGCCGCCGCCTGGCACCCATTGGCCTCGGCGGAGCCCGCTGTACCTGCAGGATCTTGTCGAGACCCTCCTGGCCCAGGCAAGGGAACTGTTTGAGTAGCTCCGTCTTCTGCCGCTTGTAGTCATCGGTAGCCGAGCGCCAGTGCGGCTCCTCCAGCACCTCGAAGATCGCCGCCCCAATGGACAGGTAGAAGATGATGGCCGAGGTCAGCAAGGGTCCTCTGTCCACCATGGTGCCGGCGAGAGGGCAGGCGGGCCGGGAAGGCAGCCCCACGCTGCAGCTGTGAGTGCCTGAAGCCGCCCTGTCGTTCCCCTGACACCTCTGCCTTCGTCTGCCGTACCTCCTCTTCTGGCCTCTGCCGGGTTCCCTTAGTCTTCCACACACTCTCCCCTCCCACTCCCTTCTCCTCCTCCCTCTTTCTTCCCTCCTCTGCTCCACTTCGCTTCACTCCACACCTCCCCGACTGCCTACTTCTCCCAGTATTTTCCCCTCCCTCCTCAGCAGCGCTTTGAATTTCGTGCCCTCCCGCTTCCTCCCTTCGCCCGCCCGCGCATGCGGGGCTACTGCCGGGGGAAAGGCCGGTGGGTTGCCCCGGCGTGCTGTCGAACCTGCTGCGGTCTGGGCCGGCCCCGGTTAGGGGCGGACGGTCTCCGCAGGACAGGAGAGTGGTGGTTGGCTCTGGCCATCGCCCGCCAGTAAGGGGCCGCCGCAGGGGACGGGAGTGAGGCCGCGACCTCCCTTCTCCTCCCCTCCCGCCCTGCCTGCGCGGCCGTTGGGAGCGGGTGTGGGGGCCGTTGAGGTGAGCGCGGCCCGAGGCGCCTTCCCCCTTGAGCAGGGCTGGGCCCTGCGCTCGCAGCCGTGGTTTTGTTTCGAGTTTTTTTGGGGGGGGTGTTTTGGGGTTTTTTTGGGGGTTGGTTTTTTTTTTTTGGTTGGTCGTTTTAGGTTTCCTCCCTCCCCCCCATAGTTTTCCTTGAGTCTTGGGAAGAAAGGGTTAAAATTCCTCATTTTTATCTTAGTTTTTTCTCTTGTGCAGCTAGGTCTAGCGGAGTTTCTCGGTTTCGACAGTAAAAAGCAATGAAACAAGAGCTGTGCCTTTCCTGGATGCAGTAAAGTGTGAGGAGGAAGGCAAGCAGGACCTTTGTGGAGAGAAGATGGGGGACCTTTTCCCGAGATGTTCTCCATACATTTGCAGTACGAATCCTTCACACCAGGAGCTGTATCTGCCTTCATGCATTTTGTATGTTCAGTAAACGTAACTATGCGCATACTGTGTGTGGCTATGTGAGTTTGGGAGCAAGAGAGAGACGACAGCTAGGGATTTTCTATGAGATGCTCAAAATCCTATGCGCGTTGGAGTTCACATGAGGCTCACCCAGTTCCTGAAGCCTTACCCAGCAAGGAGCAGCATGCTTACAGCCACAAAAGACTGCACTCCTCCCCATTCACACTTAAAAGGCAGAAGCGAGACAAATCAACTAGTTTTGAATGAAAGGGGCTGCAAATGGGGTTAAACGGGTCAGGGAAAGAGCAAGGCAGTGAGAGGATCTAGCTATGTGTTGTGCGCTCTGGCAAAGCAGGTGTGGACATAGTTTGTCTTATAAATGCTGGTTTTATGAGGATAACTTAACTTTCTACCCCTGCCCCAAGAGAAAAACGCTCTAAACCACGGAGCTGTGAACTGCATAAGCACTAGGGATTTGGGGGTGTCTAGGTGTGTCAGCTGGAGTCCACACGTCGAAAGACTGAGATAAACCAGCTGAAATTTCTCACACAGAATTAACGAGGTTGGAAAAGATCTTCGAGATCATTGAGTCCAACCTAACACCTTCTAATCAACTAAACCATGGCACTAAGTGCCTCATCCCGTCTCTTTTTAAATACCTCCAGCGACTGTGACTCCACCACCTCCCTGGGTAGCCCATGCCAATACCAATCACTCTTTCTGTGAAGAACTTCCTAACATCCAGCCTAAACCTGTCCTGGTGCAGTTTGAGACTGTGTCCTCTTGGCCTGTCATTGGGTGCTTGAGAGAAGAGACCATTCCCCACCTGGATACAACCTCCCTTCAGGTAGTTGCAGAGAGCAATAAGGTCTCATCTGAGCCTCCTCCAGGCTGAGCAACCCCCAGCTCCCTCATATGGATATAGTTGAAATGGAAGGAGGAAAAACAGAAGGACAGAAACAAGTAGAAAATATGTGAAATAGTATGAGTAAACATAAGGGAGAACGCGTGAAAAGCAAGGGAACGTGCCTTGGTTAGGAGGTATCCAGAGACACCTATCTGCACAGCTCTGAATCATACCCAATGGATGCCCTTGTGAGATTGTCCACAGAAAATGGCATGGCCCCTTACTAGTGCTTCCTAATAACCTGTATATAGTGCTCAGAAAATACATCTGCAAGAGGTTCCTGGCATCAGGACTGTAAAAACCACAAAATCCACAAGCGTGTTATGTGATCAGCATCACTGTCTTTGCATGGGATTCCTCTGTTATGTAAAAGAAATATGAAGAGGAAAGGATTGACCCAACTTAGTAATTAAATATTAAAAAAACCACCAAATTATATGTGCTGGAGGTCAAGTAGAAGCATCATAATAAACATTTAAAAAATAGCAAATGTCATAGAGAAATGACAGTTATTAAGGAAAAAAAGGGATGTTTTGTGAAGTTGCAAAGCAGAACTTTCAATTAAAAGGAAAGGAAGAATTTCATGAAGCATAATTACTACTTGAAACTTATTCCCAGGTGTTATCACTTGATCCCATGCTCCACGCAAAACTTAAAAAGCCACTGGCTACATAACTTGAGCATCCATACAAACAAAGTTAAAAACTGTAGGGTATGTAAATGCTTATGGCAAGTGACTGAAAGTATTTTGGAAGAACCCTTCTCATAGGTGAACTACGATAACATTTTCTTCTTGGCGCTCTTGCAGCTTCTGAGACACGTGCAAATGGTTAGGTTATTCCAACAGCAACATCAGTAGCCTGACACATCATAGCAATATCACACTTGTGTGTTCCTGACCCTGAACATCTGTGCTTTGTAACTTGAAGGTATTTGATTAAGTTTTGAAACGATACTCTTCTCCATCTGCCTTGAAGTCTCTAAAAGCCCATTTATACCACTGAAACAATATCCTAAATGCACAAGGAACAGCAGGAATGACCCTGAACCTACTGCAATTACAAAACACAGATGAGAGCAAAAGCACTTTCAGGCATTTTTTAGAAAGTTTGTTTGCAGTTTTGATCCAACTTCTGCTTGCCACTCTAAACTCCCAGTCACTGATTGCATAATTAGTGCTCTCAGTAACTAAGTCAGTGTTTAAAAACAAACAAGCCTGAAAATCTCAGACCATTTCCCCTGTGTTGAAATGCTATTGCACTTGTTTGACTGTCTCCTTGTGTTTATCTGAGCTTCAAAGAGGCGAGCCTGGTAAGGAATACCATCTAGAAGGAGTTTATTCCCTCAGGAACTATAGCCTACAAGTAGAGATGATCCTGTTAGTATCAACGAAGTTGTATTTAGATATTTCACTTTGATTCCTCTGTCTTTGGCAGAACAGTTTACAAAGCATAATTTCACACTGCTGTCTGAGTGCAGCAAGAAGGAATGTTTTCTGTAGCTGGCCTCTCTTTGCACCTCCTGATCTAAAATGCCTCTCCTGACCTCATAAAAGATTCCATATCCTTTTATTCCTGGCCCTTTTCTACTCCCTGTTTCCCTTTGATTAAACAGTACCCTTATTGTTAACCCACAACACCTGCCACATAGGCCCCATAGCTTTTCATGCCAGGCTAAGTTAATGAAAAGGCAGGGGTTATTCATTCAGAAGGTTTGGGATTTTGTTAAATCAAGGGAGGAACAGCATATAGCACTGTGGTGAGCAATACCACAAGTATCAATCATTTGTACTATTTGCATAGGTCATTATTCCAGGCTGTCCAGTCCAAAAGGAAGTCTCTTTCATCCAAGCTGTGTGTCTAAGACACATTTGCTGTACAGATGTTTCCTAGAACAGCCTGAAATGAATGAATAAATGTCAGAAAATGTTTTAGATGGAGCAAATGAAAGACACGGGCAAAGGAAACCTGCCATGTAGTGGCAATGACTGCACGTTGTACTACAAGGCTCTCTTCAAGCCTCTGCCATTTTTCACTATGAGATTTATTTTTGGCTGGTTGATGGCTCTGTTCTCAGTGATGCCTGTCAGCTCTGCACTTTTCACTGTTTCTTATCCATTTAAATTTGGACACCTCCATCATTGCTTTCAAGTCTTATACACCTAGCCATGTATGGTTTTAAGTAAGTTGAGGGGCATACTATCATGACAAGTGTTTTGGCTTCTTTGGTACAGTCTGGTGCATAGAGACAGGGTAAGGCTGGTCTGCAGATGATGCAGAATTCTATGTAAGACATTTGTAGAAAGTTCCAAAGTTCCCCATGACACTGTTCATGCCTCTAGGGCTAAGCATTTACACAGAGCATGTTTTGTGCCCCAAATGTACGACAACAGGTACTAAATAATAATATTTAACAAATAAAAACCTTTACCAAAACAACCTGCATACCACTGCAACAGACTTCTTCACCCATGGACAGATAATGAGTGAACAAACACCACATGACAGATGTTAGTCATGCTGCTTAATGAATAACTGGTGATGAGTACAATACCTGTGTGGAATGTGTTCAAGGGAAAATATGCATTTGGATCATCTGGTTTTCACTAAGCTATCTGCAGTGTTCAAGAGAAATGTCTTCATCAGGAAGTCCTGGTATTCCAGCATTTTTTTTCTGCTTGTGTTTCCTTGACTGTCTTGTTTCTCAGTCATCCACAGCAGTCACTGGATCTTTAAACCTGGATGATGAAACCTGGCTTCCTCCAAAATATTACACAAAGGAAGACTCTGGCCTTCTTTTTCTGCTCTACCGTGGCCTCAGTCTTGCAGACAAACACTGATAGTACGAAATGCTTGCGATAGTCCTCCACACTGAAATTCATGTCAGCGATCTAGACAGTTCAGTTTACAGCTGTACACAAAAACTCAGCCAAGATAGTGTCAGTAACAAACTGTGTTTTGCCATCATTTTGCCAGCATTACTCTTACCGATAGTGTGTTCAAGGCTAGCTGAGTACCGTGGTAACAGTCAGTGAATAATGCAACAACCTGTTACTTTGTTATGTAAAACATCACCGTTGAGTCTTATTTTTGTGTCATTAAGAAGGAGTTAAGTTCTATTTGTGTATAGTAATATGGATGAATGGCTGCTCAGTGCTCGGAGCCTTGTTTCCCAAATCAGTTTACAGTGACTTTTCAGCAATCTGGTGTCATGCAGTGCTAGCCTTCTCCAGTGTTACACTATCTATCTGAATATGACAGAAGCAGATTACAGGGCAGGGCAGCATTCAAAGAGCTGTCGGCCTTTTCTGTCTTGCAGTTGGTTGTGCAGCTGCATGTCAGTGTGCCAGGTTGTGCAACAGGGGCTCTTGTGTGTGATTGAGCAGTTCCAACATCCACACTGGGCTCCTCTCCATGCTCAGCATGTAGCGCTCACGTTTTGTTAGTCAACATGCCTGGGGAGCTGTTCCCACCTACCTCTTCCCTTTATAGAAACAAAATCACCATATCAATTTTGGCAGAAAAAAAGGTAGAGAGAATGTCAATGCCTTTTTTTTTTTTTTTAAAATCTCTCTAGGGTGAATACTTCTGAGTAACAAATGAGGATAGTTGTACACCCTAAAACTATTGAAAAGGATCATATGCTTATCATCTATTCTCTTCTAAATGCTGCAGCAACTTCTTGCAAGATTACCTTCAGTCTTATCAAGGGGAAAAAGAAAGATCAAGTAAGCAAGCAAGAGAGTTGGCTACATGCAGTTAAAAGAGTATGAATTTTAAAGAATATCTTGCTATGGATGCCACTTGTTTTTTTGTGCTTGGTGTCCTGGAATGAAAGAAGGGTCATGGCCCACAGTGTCTCTATGCATGTGCCTCTCCCTTCCATGCTTAAGGGAGTTTTGTAAAAAAAATCAGAATACTTGGCATAGTCTACCTCTGCAGCCCTTTGCCTGTCACATGGTCCCTTTGTGACCCTTTGTGGTTCCTCTGCTGTCATGTGTAGTATGGGGAAAGAACACTGCAAAAGCTGAGACATAACACTCACAGCTGTCCTGCAAATGAGGAGCTTGCAAGCTCCTGCTGGCTTTTAATTTTCAGTTTCTATCCTCCCAGACCATTATAAGGATAGATATTAAGAGGGTTTGGTGGGAACTCGGATTTCAGTGTCTGTTGTCTTCAAGTGATGCCTTCCACATGCCAAAACCTGGTGTAGAAATAGCAAGCAAATCCAGGTCACTAGCAGATATGACTCTAGGGAGGCAACTTGGCACAAAAATGAGTCAGAACATCAGGAAATAAAACACCTGGTCTAATGTTTCAGTTAACAGCTAAACTGCTGTCACTGCTGTAAACAAAAAAAAGCATTCTGCAAGTTATAACTTATTCTGGTCTGGTCTCACAGTGAAAACCATGCTCTTGGCTCTCAATGGCTTTTCAGAGATGTGTGTGTAGAGTCACAGACAGTTGCAGTAACCCATGACTGAGGTGCAAGTCAGATGCTAGAGATTCTCCTTGTATTGTTTAGCATCTCAGCAGTGCTCTGTAACTCATTCTGTTCAATGGCCTGTTCATCTCAGAACTAGAACGAAGTCCTGGGAGACTGAGGGAGCAGTGAGTGAATGTGAGCAGATTCTAATTGCCCACATTGCTGCTCTTCTTCAGGAGCTCACGGAGGAGCCCTGGTAAATCAGGTCAGACTCACAATGAGACATTGGAGAGGCCTGTTAAGAATCAAAGTTGAGGCAAATCAGAGAGCACCCCTAACTATATCTGGGGATCTGGTACATCTGCAAAAATCTCTGAAGCAGTTGGTGGGGAGAGATAGAGAGAAAAGGGAGGGGGAAGGTAGCTCTGAGCCCATCAAGATGAAGTGAACTAGTGCTGTCCAAGGGCATTGAAACCAGTGTTAACATTGCCAGCTGCTTTGGTTTTTTTCCACTCAGAGATGACCATTTGAGCTATCCAGAGTTCCCTAGTGAATACTGCATTGCCAGCATGGGTTATAGAAACTAATGGTTAGAATTTTCACAACTCCTTTAACTTGAATACTAGTTACTTCTTTTGCTAAAGAAAGAAGAAGGGAGAAAGAGCAAATAAAAACTATATGGGGGTAGTTAATTAATTTTAAAAGATTAAGTCATTAAGGAGATGTGTGAACTCTGCAGATGACACTGCTTCAGTTAGGACAGAAAATTCAGTGCTTTCCTTGCATGTGTTTAAGATTTCATTGGAACAAGGAAGAATACATAAATAATGGGACCAATCTGCAAACACTCAGGTCAGCAGCCTTTGCTTAAGAACTCTCACTGATTAAGGATAGTTAATATAGAGTCCCCAAGATAGGAGAGCCTGGCTCTTAGGTCTGCCTCATCTTCTACCCTTGCTTCACTCTCTACTCTCACCCCTGATCTTTTGTAATTCAGTGACAATCAAAGTTAATAAAAAGGTGTGTCTGTGATCCTATAATTTGCATCATCATCTTTCATGATGAAATTTTCACAGGGGAGGAGGAGCAGCAACATTTTGCCCAAGTTAAAGTTGTCCTGGCAATATATCAAGAAGCCTGAAGCCCTTAATTTTCACAAGAGAGAGCTGATTCCTGCAGCCTGTGTTTGAGTGCAGGAATGTGTCCTGCAGAAACTACACCACCACTATTACCACCCCCCAACTCCCACTTCCAAGATGAGTCTAAAAGTAGTCTGGAGCTTAGTCTCTTGCATTACTGCCACTGTGTCACAAGCACATGGACAGGCCTTGCTGAAGTTACTGCACTTCCTCTGCAACAGAGCACATGACACCTCCCTCTGCCCTATCAAAAAAATAACTTTCCTTATCTGGTTTGAAGAAACTGAGCTGCTTTCACTAAACAGAAGTGGTCAGAACCTGCCTGCTGACGTTAGCTGTGTTGTATGTTATTTCAGTGTGTGTGTATTATAAACAGGTGGTAATACAACTTTGATTTTTGCTAAAGGAATTGATAATTCCCCCAGTGCTATTAAAACATGATAAATAAGCAATGTCTAAGCTGGCCAAATAAAAAGCTGTCAGAAATGTCTCTCTTCTGATGTGCCATCTAGTGCAAATACAGCAGCCTTGCTTAATAAACAAGGCCTCATTTAATTCTGGGCTTGTCTCAACACTAATCTTTTCCATGCACTTGGGACAAGATCATTAAACCTGCATGTATCAGCCAAAGACCTGCCTCTCAGATTTCCTTCTAATGCTGGGAAAGGCCCTAGTTACACAATTATACATTAACTAACAAATAATTATTCTCAGTAG
Source organism: Tricholaema leucomelas (assembly GCA_013400475.1). NCBI lineage: Eukaryota > Metazoa > Chordata > Aves > Piciformes > Lybiidae > Tricholaema lacrymosa > Tricholaema leucomelas. Next base: position 46,336 of record WAAF01009556.1, on the reverse strand, counting down.
TGGGAAGTGAGTTATTGTGCAGCTCTCTGTTGGAGAGTTTGGATGCCTTCTACGAGATTAAATTCCTTTGCCCTTCTTTATGGTTGGACTGTTTGTAAGGCATGCTGCAATGCTGGCATCTAAACCTGCTTGGAGCACAATGTGGAAAAGATTTCAGTTGGAATATCCATTGTATCCATGATAGCATGTGGAAAAAGGACATTACTGAGGCCCATAGGTAGAGCAGAAAGAGGATTTTGATACCTCGTGTCACTGGAACAGAAAGGCAGAAAAAGCTGATTTGGTCCTTCACTGGTGTGGCACAGCTGACTTGCTGGAGGGCAGGGATGCCATCCAGAGGGACCTGGACAGGCTGGAGAGGTGGGCCCAGGCCAACCTCATGACGTTTAACAAGGCCAAGTGTAAGGTCCTGCACCTGGGTTGGTGCAATCCCAGGCACAGATACAGGCTGGGTGATGAATGGCTGAGAGCAGCCCTGAGGA
>WAAF01009556.1:31138-45818 GCA_013400475.1 Tricholaema leucomelas | reverse complement strand
GGAGACCTTATAGTGGCCTTCCAGTATTTGAAGGGAGCCTACAGGAAAGCTGGGGAGGGACTATTTACACGGTCTAGTAATGTTAGGACGAGGGGGAATGGGTTTAAGCTGGAAGAGGGGAAATTTAGACTGGATGTTAGGAGGAAGTTCTTTACAGTGAGGGTGGTAAGGCACTGGAATGGGTTGCCCAGGGAGGTTGTGGATGCTTCCTCCCTGGAGGCATTTAAGGCCAGGCTGGATGAGGCCTTGGGCGAGCTGCTCTAGTGGGAGGTGTCCCTGCCTATGGCAGGGGGTTGGAGCTGGATGATCCTTGAGGTCCCTTCCAACCTAAACCATTCTATGATTCTATGATTCTATGGTAAGACAGATAGGAAGTTGCTACTGCACTAAGTTGGGTACTGGAGCCCACAGAAGGGTTGTGCAGGCTGGTCACCATTGTGATCCTTAGGCAATAAGGCTGCACATTGAACAGATACTGCAGCTACAACTTTTGATCATTATCCAGAAAAAAAGTTGACTTTCATATCTGAAGTGACTAAACTAAATTGGTTTTTTCTCCATTCAACTGTGATGCAAGCTCACATTTGTTTCTAAACAGAGATCCCAAGTTTTAAGATCTTTTCTTACTTTTTGGTAGACACTTTGTGGAGAATGTCTCTGAGGCTGGCAGTTTTCTGTATCAGAAATGCAGTACTGTTACGCTGTGGTTTGAACATAAAATCTGGATTCAGTCCTGTGTGGATAGCAGGATTTCATACCTTCAAACAACAGCAGAGAGAGGATGAAAATGCCTTAAATTATAGAAAATGTACAATCTGGCACTGCTAAAGAGACAGATCAAGTAACCTCTCTGTCTTTTCCATGTGTGACTTCTGCAGTTCTACATAGGCTTTTCACAACAGTTGAGCATTCCACATCAGGGTCAGGGTGCAGGGGTAAGGAAGAGCTCAGACTAACAGCTTGTCAGTTTGCCAACGCACACAGAACCAATATGCACCTTTCAGTTAGTCACTGCAGTGAATTATGTTTTCAGTTGTACCTTGCAGAGTGAAGAGCAAATAACTTTAGACTATAACACTGTCCAATCTGTTCCCCTATATGCACTCCTTTTCTTTTCCAAAGAATACACCGTACCATGCAGTAATGAGGGTGTTCAAATAACAATGGAAAGAATGACTCTTCTATTCTCCTGAGCTGACTTCGAAGTTGCATATCCAGTTCTATGCCTTTTTTGGTCAGTCTCTTTACACCATTAATGTCTAGTTTTAAACAGACTGTGTAGGAGAAGAGATTCTAGTACACCTGATCCAACTTTTAAAGTCAGCTCCACAGAAAGGCAGACAGTATGAAGATGATAAAATCAGCAGAACTTTTCCTGCTTCCAGCACATTTACAATTGCTTAAAACTAGTCAAATCAGGACACCAAGCTGGGGGCTGATGCGGCTGGGTTGGAGGGCAGAAGGGCTCTGCAGCGGGACCTTGACCGCCTGGACAGATGGGCAGAGTCCAAGGGGATGGCATTCAATGGCTCCAAGTGCAGGGTGCTGCACTTTGGCCACAACAACCCCATGCAGAGATACAGGCTGGGGTCGGAGTGGCTGGAGAGCAGCCAGACAGAGAGGGATCTGGGGGTGCTGATTGATACCCACCTGAACATGAGCCAGCAGTGTGCCCAGGTGGCCAAGAGAGCCAGTGGCATCCTGGCCTGCATCAGGAATGGTGTGGCCAGCAGGAGCAGGGAGGTCATTCTGCCCCTGTACTCTGCACTGGTTAGACCACACCTTGAGTACTGTGTTCAGTTCTGGGCCCCCCAGTTTAGAAGGGACATTGAGATGCTTGAACGTGTCCAGAGAAGGGCAACGAGGCTGGTGAGAGGCCTCGAGCACAGCCCTACGAGGAGAGGCTGAGGGAGCTGGGATTGTTTAGCCTGGAGAAGAGGAGGCTCAGGGGAGACCTTATTGCTGTCTACAACTACCTGAGGGGTGGTTGTGGCCAGGGGGAGGTTGCTTTCTTCTCTCAGGTGGCCAGCACCAGAACGAGAGGACACAGCTTCAGGCTGCGCCAGGGGAAGTTTAGGCTCGAGGTGAGGAGAAAGTTCTTCACTGAGAGAGTCATTGGACACTGGAATGGGCTGCCCAGGGAGGTGGTGGAGTCGCCGTCCCTGGAGCTGTTCAAGGCAAGGTTGGACGTGGCACTTGGTGCCATGGTCTAGCCTTGAGCTCTGTGGTGAAGGGTTGGACTTGATCATCTGTGAGGTCTCTTCCAACCCTGACGATACTGTGATATTGTGATACTGTGAAATCATACATTGATAGAGTAGGTAAAAATGAGAGTGGAATGTCATATATGAACTGGAGTGCAGGACACAAAAAGTCACGTGTTTCCTTAACATTAAGTGTTATATATGGGAGGCCACTTTGAGGCAGTATATCTCAATATTTGAGGCAATATAATTAATCAGTTATCTTTTAGGCACCAATGAAAACCCACCGAAACCAACACAGGCCACCTGTGATATGCAAAGCTTTCAGCTTAAACAGTCACATTCACAAAGCTGAGCTATAAAGTCCTTTATACTAAAAACTCCTTCAAATTAGAAAGGGAGTTTTAGGGACACAACTTATTCCCATTGAGCTCTTACAGTTGCTCATATTCTGTTTCTTCTCGCAGTAGGGACAGTCCTGCAGCCAGCAAGTCTTCTAGCTGGACGAAATGCCTCTGCTGTGATATCAACATTGCCAGGCTAAGAGGGAAGACACTGGAACCAGATACATATATAGGATAAGAATGATAGTACTGGTACATTCTTTATTCCTTCATTGACTTTCTCACTAGGACTGTGCTCAGCACATCCTGATGATAAGGTTTATACAGCACCTGAGTTCTACCTAATCCTCAGTCTGGCTCTAAGTGGGCTATAAATTTTGTGTTATACTTCTGCACGTGGGGGACTTTTGATTAAAGCTTTGAGAAGAATGAGGACTTTTATTTTTAATTCTTCTTCTTAGTCTGGAAAGGACTGACAAAGCCAACGTGCTTAAGACACTATGAAGACAAAGAATAAAGGTTGCAACTACTACAGCAGGGAAAACTTTATACCATCACTCTGTCCTGTTTGAGTGGTCCACCTCAATACACTGTTCATGCTCAGACAGTGTAGTTTCTATTCAGAAATGTTTCTGCTTGAGTGTCTGCTACATGCAGTGACAGTTAACTTTACACCACCACTCTGTCCTGTTTGAGTGGTCCACCTCAATACACTGTTCATGCTCAGACAGTGTAGTTTCTATTCAGAAATGTTTCTGCTTGAGTGTCTGCTACATGCAGTGACAGTTAACTTTACACCACCACTCTGTCCTGTTTGAGTGGTCCACCTCAATACACTGTTCATGCTCAGACAGTGTAGTTTCTATTCAGAAATGTTTCTGCTTGAGTGTCTGCTACATGCAGTGACAGTTAACAGAACATCCTGTCATATATGGTGCCTGGTACGGAGCATTGCTTTGCCTTTCCACCCTGCTGCTGAATACAGGGGCTGTGATGATATTGGTCAAGGCTCCCAAGTGCACTGGCTGAAGCAAATACATTTCTCCAAAGGTAGTTCCTCAAAGACAAGCAAAATCCAATAAATACTAATTGAAAAGCAATCAGCCCCTTAATTCTTTCAGATTTTTCCATGCCTGTTGGTCCACACAAGAATGTATTTTATCTATCAAGAGAAATTCTGTTTAAGCAAGGGATGGATAAATTCTTCCATGCCTCTAAAATCCTCCAGGTCTTAGAGACAGCCTGGTCTTATCCTAACCATCTTTACTACAAAATGGGTCTGGCTGAAGCCTTTGCAGACCTCTGAAGGGTCAGAAGTCTGCAACAGTGAGGCTTTCCGGGTAATTGCATCACATGAGAGGGGAGGAGGTCAGAGGGAATCATCACTTGAGAATGCATGCCCAAATCTCAGCTCCTATACATGACCTGACACAGGGGCATGTCAGAACGTGCACAGAGAAGCACAGGGCGTGCCACCGCTGGCAGACACATGCTACTGAACAAGGCTGCTTTGAATGCGAGCCTCTCTGGTTTCCTCCACCTGCTTCAGCTCCAGGCTTCAGCACTTCCTTTCTGCAGCTCACAACAGCTCTTACCTTGTAGGGTGCTACTGCAAGGGATGGGTGCAGTGCTGGAGCAGCAGCAGAGTGAATCGCACTCAAAATGCCTCAGGCTCAGCAGGGCTTCTCTTGGCATCTATGAATGGATCATGTCACTGCAATCACAACTGCAGAAATAATGACTGAGATTGACTTTTCCAACCGTGTGCTGGGCTGCATCAAGAGCAGTGTGGCCAGCAGGGCAAGGGAGGGGATTCTCCCCCTTTACTCTGCTCTCCTCAGACCCCACCTGGAGTACTGTGTGCGGTTCTGGAGCCCCCAGCACAAGAAGGACATGGAACTGCTGGAGCGGGTCCAGAGGAGAGCCACGAAGATGCTCAGAGGGCTGTAGCAGCTCTGCTATGAGGACAGGCTGAGAGAGTTGGGGCTCTGCAGCCTGGAGAAGAGAAGGCTTCGAGGAGACCTTAGAGTGGCTTTCCGGTATCTGAAGGGAGCCTACAGGAAGGCTGAGGAGGGACTATTGACAAGGTCTGGGAATGTCAGGACGAGGGGGAATGGGTTTAAGCTGGAGGAGGGGAGATTTAGACTGGATGTTAGGAGGAAGTTCTTTACAGTGAGGGTGGTGAGACACTGGCACAGGTTGCCCAGGGAAGTAGTGGATGCTTCCTCCCTGGAGGTGTTTAAAGCCAGTCTGGATGAGGCCTTGAGCAACCTGCTCTAGTGGGAGGTGTCCCTGCCTATGGCAGGGGGTTGGAGCTGGATGATCCTTGAGGTCCCTTCCAACCTAAACCATTCTATGATTCTATTTCTTGGATGCTATATGGCATGCCAAAAGGCTTTAACCTGTCAGATTTCAGTTTCTTTCTACCAGATCTGCCCAAGACCTTCTCTAATCTCCTGAAAATGTTGTGTCTTGTATCTTATTGCTCAAAGCTTAGTTTGTTTATGTTAGGCTAGAGAGGCTCTTTTCAAGAGAATCTGTTACCATACAGGTTACTAAGCTCCTTGTAGCTTCCTCATGAAACAAATGTTGTTCCCTTTTCCCTAGAACAACACTGAAATTGTCACAACAGTAAGTGTCTATTAAAGATGAAAAATAATTTATAAAAGAGAATACATTATTTGTGTGGATTCCTACATTTCACAGCTGAAGTACTTCTGACACACTGAAAAGCTCTTCTGTTCAAATACTGAAACGGTGGCTCCCTGTGCTCTCAGAAGGGTGCCAGCAGAAGTGTGAAAGAGGAAAGGAAATCTCCAGCTGAAGCAAGGAGGGGCAGTGAGATGACCAGTATCATTTCAACCAGCAAGAAAAAAGAGCAACCTCCAGCTGTTTCTGAACCGCCAGCTCTTTTCTGTGCTAGCAGATTGCTGCTCCCAGCCCCAGCCTCAGTTTAAATTTGTATTTCAGAGAAGTAAATGCAAATGTCCCAGGTGAGGACTAATTGATATGACAGAAAATGAAAGGAACTCCTGACACCAGGAAAGAACAGACCTGAAAAAGAGCTGAGTTTCATTGCCCTGCAGTTTGCTTTGAACTTGCTGTAGTTCAGATACATTCAGAGCTGGAGTTTTGGAACAGGTCCATCTCTCTTGTTAACTCACTTAACCTCTGTTGTCATGGATTGTTTATTACAGAATAGTATGTTTAAGATACCAAAGTGAAAAACACAGAAGAATGAGTTGTGAGTGTGCTGGCCATGATAATTCCATTCTTTAAAATGCTTTAAAATGATTTGCTTAGGAAAGCTGGGGACAAGTATGTGTGAAGATGTACTGTTTAAACCAATGAACTTTAACCAAGCAGATCTGAACATCTGAATAGGTAACTACATCATAAGCTGAAACACACAGGCTAAAGCAGGATGGAGTTGTCAGGAACTTTTAAGCTGTGGACAGAACATATTTCAGCGAGTTGGAAGTAGTACAAAATGACCATGGGCTGAAAAATATTTTACCCTGCTCTGAGTTGCAAACAGAATAGAATAGAATCAACCAGGTTGGAAGAGACCTCCAAGATCATCCAGTCCAACCTAGCACCCAGCCCTAGCCAGTCAACAAGACCATGGCACTAAGTGCCTCAGCCAGGCTTTTCCTGAACACCCCCAGGGATGGTGACTCCACCACCTCCCTGGGCAGCCCATTCCAATGCCAATCACTCTCTCTGGCAAGAACTTCCTCCTAACATCCAGCCTATACTTCCCCCGGCACAACTTGAGACTGTGTCCCCTTGTCCTGTTGCTGGTTGCCTGGGAGAAGAGACCAACCCCACCTGGCTACAGCCTCCCTTCAGGTAGTTGTAGACAGCAATGAGGTCTGCCCTGAGCCTCCTCTTCTCCAGGCTAAACAACCCCAGCTCCCTCAGCCTCTCCTCATAGGGTTTGTGTTCCAGGCCCCTCACCAGCTTTGTTGCCCTTCTCTGGACACCTTCCAGCACCTCAACATCTCTCTTGAATTGAGGAGCCCAGAACTGGACACAGTACTCAAGGTGTGGCCTGACCAGTGTTGAGTACAGGGGAAGAATAACCTCCCTCGTCCTACTGGCCACACTGTTCCTGATACAGGCCAGGATGCCATTGGCCCTCTTGGCCACCTGGGCACACTGCTGGCTCATCTTCAGCCTACTATCCACCAGTACCCCCAGGTCCCTTTCCTCATGGCTGCTCTCCAGCCACTCTGTCCCCAGCCTGTAGCACTGCTTGGGGTTGTTGTGGCCAAAGTGCAGAACCCTGCACTTGGCCTTGTTAAATCTCATCCCACTGGCCTCTGCCCACCCATCCAGCCTGTCCAGGTCCCTCTACAGGGCTCTCCTACCTTCCAACAGATCAACACCTGCTCCTAGCTTGGTGTCATCCGCAATCTTAACAGAGCTGGATGTGGCCCAAAAATACACCATCAAAAGCTCTTTGGATTAATATAATAATAGAAATATGTTGGGTTTATACATATTATCTGATGTTCCCAAATTGATTCATTAAGCATTATTTAGCAGTAATTAAGCTTAGAGTTTTTGGAAAGTGTTTTTACAGACAGCTCTGTTATGGTTGTGTGAATTACCTAGGTCACAAAGCTAAACATTAAGTAAATAAATAAAAAGAGCAGCTAAACAAAACCCAAACCAAACCAAAAAAAAGCAGGCATAGAGAGGGAAGCAAGAAAAACACTGTAAGAACGAGGCAAAAGAATCAACAGGAACATGACAGTTTTGCCTCCTATTCCTGCTTGCCAATATTCTCCATCATCATTATTCTCACTAATTTACCTGACCAAGATATGAAGTCAGGTTACACACTGTCATGGCTCTACATAATGCTGGTTTTGAGGTTTGTAAACTTGCCTTCTTTTTGAATGCTTACCATTTTCACTAAGAGATAATAATATCTACAGTCAGAGACACACCAACTGTATTATCATATTCTGTGAGTAGTTCCTGAACTCAGTTACTCTTTAGACTAGGCTGTATCTGTCAAGCCATCCCTTTTTACTTCAACAGGAACTGGATATTTGTGCAGTACTTTACATGCATGTAATTACAATGCTACAATTGAAATATGCTTTAAAAGAGTGCTTTATAATAAGCCTCTGGGTTGTTACTCAAGAGAATCATAGAATTATAGAATCATAGAATCAACCAGGTTGGAAGAGACCTCCAAGATCATCCAATCCAACCTAGCACCCAGCCCTATCCAATCAACTAGACCGTAGCACTAAGTGCCTCATCCAGTCTTTTCTTGAACACCTCCTGGGACGGTGACTCCACCACCTCCCTGGGCAGCCCATTCCAATGCCAATCACTCTCTTTAGCTTCTGGCTTGTCACAAGAGCCAGCCCTATAAGAAATATATGGGTCTTTGTAGCTAAGATGTTGAGAGATATGCACCTATTAAAGGTGCCAGTGAACAAATCAAGAAAAAGATAGCAGACCATTGTTTACTGTGAGAAAGATGTTCTTATTGCTTCCCCACCTAGTAAAGGCTGGGTCCAAATGTTTGTTGTCAGTTGCTAGAGACCCTGCTAACTTGACATAACCAGAAGCTAATTTCAGGGCTAATACTGTGCTAAAACCATATTTGTACTATAGAGTGACATCATGAAGCAAACTTAAGTCAATGTTTACTTCTACTGTTAAAAGCAAGGAGAAAGGGAGAGAACAGTTGGTGGCTGCAAGAGGGCTTGATAGCCAAAGACTAGTGTCCTTGTAAATCTGATAAATAACCGTAACTTCTCGTAAGAGCTCCAAGGTTTCCTGTAGGATTCCTTTAGATAAGAATTTGAAGGGCGCTTGTCGCTTCTGAAGGTACATTCCCCTCCCAAGGTCCAGCAGATGAGCAGAAACAACACTTTTTAAATTTAAAAAATCCAAAACAACAAAAAAACCACAACTATTTGTGTGTCCCCCTCTTTTTTTTTGTATAAAGAGATGTCTACACTCTCTTATCAGCATGCAGTCAGGGGATGTGGAAAGCAAGAGGGGCAATCAAACCTGACACTGGTCTTCAGAAACATAAAACAATGAAAATCAAACAAACCTTGTCATATGTAGCATCCAGAGTCAGACTCGTGCTCTAAACACACAACGTTGTTTCAAAGTAGTTCATGCAGTATTTAAGTATCTAAACACACACTAGCAACATATTTGGAAACTATTTTCCAGATCCAGCATAATATCCTTTTACTTGTACAGTATGTTCCTTTAATAAGGAAGAGACAGCAATCCTGAACCTGCAGCCAGAGGCACTTGCCTTAGAGGTTCCTAGAACCATCTGGGCTCAGGTTCAAAGGCAGCTCAAGTGTTTAGGCTTAAACTAATCAAGTTAAGTATGATCTTGACAGATTATTTTCTCCCTTTCATAGGTCTCCCCTGAGGGATATTAGTCATCAACTCAGCAGAACGCCTACACTGCATCCACACAATTTGAAGTACATGTTAAAATAATCCCCCACCTGAGCACATAAATCTGGTAACTGTTCAATCAGTTATGCAATTTGCATGTGCAAATGAATTTTGTATTCTTAGAATAGAATAGAATCAACCAGGTTGGAAGAGACCTCCAAGATCATTCAGTCCAACCTAGCACCCAGCCCTAGCCAGTCAACTAGACCATGGCACTAAGTGCCCCATCCAGGCTTTTCTTGAACACCCCCAGGGACGGTGACTCCACCACCTCCCTGGGCAGCCCATTCCAATGCCAATCACTCTCTGTGGAGCACTTCCTCCTAACATCCAGCCTAGACTTCCCCTGGCACAACTTGAGGCTGTGTCCCCTTGTCCTGTTGCTGGTTGCCTGGGAGAAGAGACCAACCCCACCTGGCTACAACCTCCCTTCAGGTAGTTGTAGACAGCAATGAGGTCCCCCCTGAGCCTCCTCTTCTCCAGGCTAAACAACCTCCAGCTCCCTCAGCCTCTCCTCATAGGGTTTGTGTTCCAGGCCCCTCACCAGCTTTGTTGCCCTTCTCTGGACACCTTCCAGCACCTCAACATCTCTCTTGAATTGAGGAGCCCAGAACTGGGCACAGTACTCAAGGTGTGGCCTGGCCAGTGTTGAGTACAGGGGCAGAATAACCTCCGTCCTCCTACTGGCCACACTGTTCCTGATCCAGGCCAGGATGCCATTGGCTTTCTTGGCCACCTGGGCACACTGCTGGCTCATCTTCAGCCTACTATCCACCAGTACGCCCAGGTCCCTTTCCTCAAGATGTGTTCATGTGTGTGTGTTATGGACAGTTAAGAGAGGACTCTGAAAACTGTTCTACAGCATTAATTTCCCATCATGTGATTTTATCATATTGAACTGTAACCCTGTATCTTTTTATGTAGATAAAGATGCACTGAACAGACCTGGCTGGTTCATATTACTGTAGCAGTGCTTAGGCAACTGAGAATGAAATGGCAGACCTCTGCATGAGATAGTCACAGTTTGGGAAAGTCTGTGGGACAGCAAGGCAGGCAGGTTTTGTTTAACCATAGTGGTCTCTGGAAATAGCTGATTGAACATTCTGGATGCTTGGATTTAAGTTTATTCATCAGTGCAACAGTTACTCTTGTTTTTTTTAAACTGAAACCCTTCAGGTTATGCAATGCACTATTCAAATCTGTATTGCATTGCTCAGAAAGGAAGTGTGTCACCAGTCCCACTGGCCACTTACTGGCACCAAGTTGTTAGCAAAGTGCTGGTTTTTCCGGCACCAGGCTTTTAAATTAAAATCCTTTTATTTATTTATTTATTAGAACAGACAAGCACAGAGTTCTGAGCTTTGCAGATGAAGGCAGGAAAATAAGGTGCCTTAAGGTTTGAGGCCTGACAGAATTATCATTTTCTGTAATGTGACTAAAAAAAAATGACATGTTTTTGCATGGTCAGCCCAGGATAAAACTGGGTGGTTAAAATGACTGACGCTTCACCTAGCCTCAGAGAATTCAACTAACATCAGCTTCTCAAGGAACATATTTGTCTGTTTAAAAAAAACCAACAAACAAAGAAAAAACAACCACTTCTGACTCACATGTTTATAAGAGATACCCAATTTGAATTTCATTTCCTATATAGCTGAGAATTTAAAGAGATATGGTCTAGTTGAGTGGATAGGGCTGGGTGCTAGGTTGGACTGGATGATCTTGGAAGTCTCTTCCAACCTGGTTGACTCTATTCTATTCTATCATGCATTTCATGCTTAGTAATTAGACTAAAGTTTGGGTAGTGTTAATGGCACACCCAGGCTTTTCAATTCCTTGTAGAAGCCACAGAGCTACTACTAGGAGGCCATGCATAGTTTTTTATTATAAAGTTATGTGGTTTAATATTCCCTGTCAGATGAAAGAATGCTAATCAGTATTAGGAACTGATCAAACCACTGGACTAATCCTCCATGGACACCAACACTGTCTCTTCTCCCAGGTCACCAGCAACAGAACAAGGGGACACAGCCTCAAGTTGTGCTGGGGGAGGTCTAGGCTGGNTTCCATTCTATTCTTCCATTCTATTCTTCCATTCTATTCTTCCATTCTATTCTTCCATTCTATTCTTCCATTCTATTCTTCCATTCTATTCTTCCATTCTATTCGCCTCACAGTGATCTGGTTTCAGTCTAAATAAAATGCATTTACCTCAAGTTCATGTAGCCTTCAAAATCTTAATCTCAAAGACTCCCAGCAAATTTTGGGAAACAAAAAATTACCTGCAGCACTCTCCTGCAGTCATTAGATATATTTATATACACACATGTATATATGTACACACACACGTATATATGTATGTATATTTCAGTGCCTTTTCCTTTTAGAAGAAAGAGCAAAATTATACACCTGAATTAATGTTTTTTTTTTAGGACAAATTAAAATCAGTACTAGGAATTTAAGAATGATAACATTTTAGAAAAAGTATTATACCAGTGAGCAGATAATTAGCCAACTGGAAAAAATGAATGCTGATTAAATGAGGTGAAGAGGACTTTTATCTACCAGCCTTAAACTCATTTTCTAGTTTGTAAATTTCCAATTCTAATGCTGAATAGAGAGTTAAGAGGCAAAACTAAAGACTTTCCTGTTCTCTCACAGTACTAAATCAGAAACTGATGCCAGTGGTTCAAGCAAAGGAAAATAAAAGGTCACTATAAAACATTCAAGAGCCTCAGAGAGTCCTGTAGGTAAATCAGTCTTAATAAAATAGCATTGACAATTTCTTTCAGTTCCAGAACCTCACAAGAATTAAGACAATAATTATTTTCCCTTGGTAAATCACTGTAAGGTCAGAGTATGTTACTTGAAAATCTCAGCCCTAAAAAAGACAGTGTCAAAAAAATATATATCAATCCCGTCCACTGACGATCACAGAAGACAAACTGGTACAGGTACTCTCTGTGCTTTGCTGGTTTTTGGCTGCTGCTAGCTGCCCTTGTTTTTACCTACTGCTGGAATATAGCTTTCTCCTCTGAGGCTGCTGTGTTATGGTGCTGCTTCCTACTGGTGTACTCTTGTTTCATTTCTTCAGTCACTGCCTAATGTTTATGCCATTTGCAATATGTGAATAGAAACAGAAATCAGGGTATGAAAGACATCGACAATACAAATGAAGCTATAAATCTGTATTTTTTTTTTAGTCCTCTACTCCAATCTTTACTATGCTTGTATTTATTTTATTTTGTTACAGCAATATGCTGCATTTGTGTTTATCCTCCAGAAAGAAAAAGCCTTTTGGGAACCCTTTGGTTAGCTAGGAAGTAGGAACTTTTTTTTAGGCACAGCAAGTATTTTTCCATCCAGGTCTATCTTCACAACCCCATGATGTCTTTGACAGATGAGGTTATTCACTTCACTGACATTTCCAGTATGGAGTATTTAGTATTATGCAATATTTTGGTCTGAGGCATTGTTTTTACCAGAATAATCACACAGCTGAAAGCTATAGGAAAAATGCAGCTGAAAAAAAACCAGACATAATGTCCTGCTTTTCATATGGTAGTGAACTACTCTGATATAAACGCTTTACTGTCAGTGTATCCTCATTGACACTTTGAAGCTACTTGGATGTCTCAGTTCTAATTTAAATTTCCCAGACACTCAAATATAGTGAATAGAACCAATAACAATTTACAGGATGCCTTTCCCTCTCCCCCTTCTTCTTAAAGCAAAGCATTGTTTTTACCAGAATAATCACACAGCTGAAACCTATAGGAAAAATGCAGCTGAAAAAAACCAAACATAATGTTCTGCTTTTCATATGGTAGTGAACTACTCTGATAAAAACACTTCACTGTCAGTGTATCTTCATCTACACTTTGAAGCTAGTTGGATGTCTCAGTTCTAATTTAAATTTCCCAGAGACTCAAATATAGCTGATAGAACCAATAACAATTTACAGGATGCCTTTCCCTCTCCCCCCTGTTTTTTTAAAGCAAGGGAATTAGATGGAGAGAGGAAACGGTAAAACACACCCAAATAAATAATCTCACTTCGATTTGGGAGTTAAAAGAGAAAACTTTAACAATAAATAAAAGGTATTTGAGGTAGGGGAGTTACAAAAAGGTATAGGGGAGAGAAAAAACAAGATGCAAAATATATCTATACAACCAGCTTGATGGCAGTGGTTTCTGTCCACTGCGTGCACTGATGGCCAGGTGGTAAAACAAAGAGCAGCAGGAACAGGAGGGTGATGCTGGCAGGCAGGGAGGCAGGGCGAGAAAGAGCAAAACAGGCAGTTCCTCTGCTTTAAAAGGGGGCTAGATGGGAAGAGGGAGCGGGCTAAGCACTACACCTGGAGTAAGGTTTGGACCCCTGCCACGGGGAGGAGTCAGGAGGACCTGGGGTCAGAGTCAAGAGCATTCCCTCAGGAGGGTTAACTCTTTCCATTGGAGCAGTACAATTTCTGTGTAAAAACACAGCCCAGGTGATTTTTTCATGATTGCAGTCGGTTATTCTGGTCAATGTAGAATTCAGTTTAATTATGGATATATTTAGTTCAAGTGTTTTCCTGAAAATAAATATATTAAAACCCTTCAGCTGATCTAAGAAAGTGATTTGGTGCACAGGAATTTAACACATATCTTACATTAATGATGCATTATGCTGCTGTCTACAACTGAAGGGAGGTTGTAGGCAGATGGGTTTGGTCTCTTCTCCCAGACAACCAGCAACAGAACCAGGGGACACAGTCTCAAGTTGTGCTGGGGGAGGTCTAGGCTGGATGTTAGGAGGAAGTTCTTCACAGAGAGAGTGATTGGCATTGGAATGGGCTGCCCAGGGAGGTGGTGGAGTCGCTGTCCCTGGAGGTGTTCAAGAAAAGCCTGGATGAGGCACTTAGTGCCATGGTCTAGTTGACTGGATAGGGCTGGGTGCTAGGTTGGACTGGATGATCTTGGAGGTCTCTTCCAACCTGGTTGATTCTATTCTATTCTATTCTATTCTATTCTATTCTATTCTATTCTATTCTATTCTATTCTATTCTATGCTATGCTATTCTATGCTATGCTATGCTATGCTATTCTATTCTATTCTATTCTATTCTATTCTATTCTATTCCCCATCTATATGCTAGATGGACAGAATTCAGATTTTTTTTTAAAGTATGCTTGTTGTGCTGGTTTAAGGCTAATATTTACTGAGAGAAATTAAATCCAGGGCCATGAGAAAGAAAAAAAACCCAACAGTAACCTGTATCACCAGCTTTCTGCTGAGAAACACAACTAGTCCAAATATAGCTACGACGAGCACTTCACAAACACATATACTGCTCAGCTCTCACTTTGGGAGACTAGATCTTTTTTCTGGTGGTCTGGTCTCTGACTGATTCTGCCTTTAACTCTCTAATCTACCTAACTCCTTTTCCTCTAACCTCCTTTCTGTCTTATTTTTTTTGCCATCTCACTTCAGCTCTCCAGATTTATCATGTGAGGTTGGGGTGTCCCTCACCCCCCCCACACTTTAAAAATCACCCAGACTAGACTCAGCCAGCTCTGGAAATTTTGAATGAAGCTTATATTTACAGCTAGCACAATTTACAAGCAGATATTTACAGTATATACAGATATACTCAGAAATATACAAGGTAAAAGTAATACAGAAACACAACTCCCCTCT
>WAAF01009556.1:9271-24039 GCA_013400475.1 Tricholaema leucomelas | reverse complement strand
AACTTCCTCCTAACATCCAGCCTCTACCTCCCCCGGTACAACTTGAGGCTGTGTCCCCTTGTTCTGTTGCTGGTTCCTAACAGAAAACACAAGCTACGTTGGGGTACTTTGGTTGTTCTTGAAATCTTACAGAAATGAGGGAGCCAAAGGGAAGGTAAACAGTTAAAAATATTTGTTTGGAAAATGAGGTTATCTGTTTACATAAACATATAAAAGCAGGGTCATTTTTCAGTGAAATTTGTTCTCAGCAGTTTCACCAGACACATCTAACAGATGGCCATCCAACTAATTTGGTTTGTGGCTTTGCAGCAGAATAAAACATTGGGGGGCAAATTCAGAATTTGAATCTTCTTGCCAAACAAAAACTAGAAATGTATTTAACTTAACACATCATATTCTGGCTGACATGAAATATTTAATTTGAGATTTGGTTTTTTTTAGAGAAGCAGAGATAAATAAGCAGAGGGAATAGTTCTCAGAACTGCTTCTGAATCATAGAACCATAGAGTCATAGAATCATAGAATCAAGCAGGTTGGAAGAGACCTCCAAGATCATCCAGTCCAACCTAGAACCCAGCCCTAGCCAGTCTGGGAAGGCAGTTGCCCCTTCATTCAGTATCTCAAGGGCTGTAGCACTTACACAGGGTGTGAGCTGTCCAGATTCAACTCTGTCCTCTGTCTCCATTGTTCACCTCACAGAAAGTGGCATAATCATCACATGTGGTTAAAGAGCAGCTCTCCAGTTATCTGTTGATGTACTTTCATTTCAGATAAAGATTTGCAACTCCAGCCTTCCAGGGGGTTTATCATGCATCAGGTGGAGGCCTCATTCCTGCACACTTCTCTGTGGTCTTTCTTTTGTAATAATCAAATGATTTATGCAAAGTGGAGTTGTGCTAATCCAGGGTTTCTCACAATGGGAGTAAGTACCCTACTTACTGGATAAATCCAGTATCTGTCTCATTCTCCCTCATCACTGTAGTAAGAGGAGGAGTAAGTCAGGTTCCAGCCAAAGGTTTCTAATGAATTCAGACTGAATTTGTAAATAGAATAGAAAAGAATAGAATCAATCAGGTTGGAAGAGACCTCCAAGATCATCCAGTCCAACCTATCACCCAGCCCCATCCAGTCAACTAGACCATGGCACTAAGTGCCTCATCCAGTCTTTTCCTGAACACCCCCAGGGACGGTGACTCTACCACCTCCCTGGGCAGCCCATTCCAATTATCAGGATAATTTGGATTATTTGTAAATAATCCAAATATGCTTTGCTGAAAATGTATCTAGCTTCACTGATTTTCTTGCAAACTCTTGTGGAAGGAGTACTTGTTACATACATGTATTGTCTGACACAAGAAAGCTCAGAGTATCCAAGGAGATGGACTATGGTCAAAAATTGTAACTGTAACTCCACTGAATGTGTGCAGTATATAGTAGTGAGAGTTACATTCACCAGATCTAAAATAAATACCTGAGATGGGCAAGACAAATTGAGTGTAAAATTACTATTTAACTGACTGCCATTCAACATTTTTACACTTCAGATAGACAGTCATACATCCTGGGGGAAAAAAAAATCATGCAAATTCATTGACAATAAACTGATCTTAGCCTCTAAAGTATGACATCAGTACTCCTTGTCAGGAGGGCTGTCAATTAGCTACATTTAAATTCAAGAGAGGATGAATAGAAGACATTTTTAAAGGGTCACTTGAAAAAGATCTAAGGAAGCACGCTGTCTCACGTGTTGCTGCTGATACATACACCAAAAGAAAAAGTGCCTGGAAGAAGCCAAAACAGAGTCAGGAACGCTGGCATAAGTAGATGAATGGCCAGGGCCTTTGGGGCACTGATGTTTCATTACATAGACCAAAATAGACAAGACCATCACATGCATTCACATGTAGTGGGAATGAGGAAAAATTCTGTTTTCCTAATGTCAAGAATCTAAGCCAGGAGACTTTTTGGAATGTATTGATAGATCACAAGATGAGGAAAAGGGAGAGCACAGAGTGGCTTTCATTTTCTTCTTCAGTCTTACAAAAATCAGTTAATGAAAATAAGTCATACTTTACACCACACCAGAAATGACTGCAGTCTACAGTCATCATCCTTAGGCAAAGGCTGCAGTCTACAGTCATCATCCTTAGGCAAAGGTTGAAACACAAACTCTGGTCGAAAGTCAC
This sequence comes from Tricholaema leucomelas, assembly GCA_013400475.1. Lineage (NCBI taxonomy): Eukaryota > Metazoa > Chordata > Aves > Piciformes > Lybiidae > Tricholaema lacrymosa > Tricholaema leucomelas. Next base: position 21,853 of record WAAF01009556.1, on the reverse strand, counting down.
ACTAATACCTTTGTACTTGGATTCAACAGCTTTATACCAGGGCATAACTTAGTGCTGTTATTCCTATATTGTGACTAGAGGTGGCAGGAAGGTAAAAACCAAGCAAGCTACCTTCTGCTTCTTGTAAACTCCCAGGCTGCTCAGATTGTACTGAGGACAAAACACCAGCAGACAAATTTCCCCAAATGGGAGCGAGCCAGTCCACTGGCCAGCCAAAATACCTGCTCAGCTACAAGCAGGGAAGCCAAGGAACTTGGCTGATTTCCTAAAAACCTAGCCAGATTATAAGCCTATCAGGCAGTTACATCTTTAGCCAGGCTGCCACCTTGCCTGACCACTGCCAAAAGCTTTGAGGTGCCATTGTGTCTCCAGGAACAAAAAAACCCAAACAATTAAAAAGTCACCAGTGAAAAAGTTACTTTCTGAAAAGATGTGGTTTGGTGTGAAAGTCGTGACCAGGTCAAGAGGCAGTTCTGACTGTGGTGCTTAAACAGCCTCCATTGCCTGAGGCCTGGAATCATTACAATACATTGCTGGTGCCAAAAGGGAGGTACACACTGGAAACAGGGTATGTGATGTTGTCATGGTCCAAAAGGATGCCCAGCTGGACCCTTAACGTGACTAACTTTACACTCTCGGGAACAGAATTATGACTCAAACGGAGCCAACCGCCCAAAATGGTTCATTTGGCAGACTGCAAATGTAAATACGGTGGTGGTCGAGCGCTGAGGACACAAACAGGGGACGGAAGCGGATCCGGGCGCCATGGCAGCTCCCTGTCTGTCAGGAAGGGCAGAGCAGGGCCGGGCCATGAGGCAAGTCTCTCCCTCTCTCTCCATCCAGACCACACCAGGGCAGGGAGACAGGTAGGTACGGAAGGCAGGCTGGTCCTCGCAGCAGCTCCTCATGGCAAGCGGTGACCCTCCCCATCTCCCAGCAGACAGCTCTCCAGCAGCTCCCAAAAAGCCACCTCAAGCAGTCTTCCCAAGCAGCCTTTATAGCTTCAACCCTCACCGCCAAGCAGCAGCCACCTGCCCTGATGGCTCCAGGATTGCGCCTAAAGCAATTGCCAGGGCCCAATCAGCAGGGGTCCAAAGCCGCCTTCATCTCCAGGCATTTCCGCTGCCTTCACTGGCAGGGAGTCCCTAAAGTCAGACCGTGTGTGTGTGTCTGTGTCTGTGTCTGTGTCTCCCAAGTTCAGAGTCCCTTACGTGACCCTAGGGGAACAAGTGCCAAGCTCCTGTAGACCAAATGAATTCTCCCAACGATGTAGACTCATATATGTACTTCTGGTCCCTTAGAGATGTTCAAGGAATAGCTGGGGAGGTAGACAGAAGTAGGACTCAGAAGTCTGGCCACAGAAAACGTGGAGAAGCCTACTCTGCTAACGGCACTCCACTGAATAAGGATTTACTGTTCTTTACGCGCTCATTGCTACCTGTTTTTACCCATGGGACTAGAGCACTTCAGAAATTTTGCTTCTAAATCTGCATTCTTGCAACTACAGGGAAAGAAAAGTATTTTCTAATATTTACAAACTTCATATGGGCTACTTACTATGTAACAGAATCACCTCTGTCTGAGGTACAGCTGACTTCCAGCCACAGTCCAAAACTTGGCTTACAGGCTTGCGTGTCCTAGGTTGAACCTCGGTTGAGGTGAGCATTGAACAGAAATCTCTTCTCCTTTGCTTCACTTGGTATTTTCCTAAATGATTCTTTTTATGATGCTTCCATGTGTCATAAAGACTTAATGGCTGTCACTAGAACTTTATGGGACTCAACAGTCAGAAATAAAAGGGGCCACTGAACTGTGATGGACTGCTTACAGGCACTTGAGTACCTTGATGCACTTTCCACTGACAGAAGCCAACAAGAATATATAGCAGAGATGGAGCACATTCTCTGCAGCACAAATCACACATCTCTGACAGATGCTAGACACAAACTGGACAGTAAAGTGCTGTGTGTGTGATGGTTTGGGTGTCCCCCGCCCCCCAACACTTTAGAAATCACCCAGACTAGACTCATCCANGAAGTGCAGAGCAAAGTGACTTTATTTTTTGTTTTGCTTTTGTTCTTTACACATCTCAGCAAGGCTGTGAGCGAAGTAGACCTCACCATTGTTTTCATTTCTCAGCCTATGATCTAATTCTTCTCACCAAAACATTCTAGCTAGGCTCAAACTAGCACAGTGTGTCACTGAGAAACAGAAACTTTACCTTTAAAGAAAATCTTCACTTGTGTTAAATACTATTCCTGCCCTGATCAGAGTTCACAAATCCTGCCATACAGCCAAAAAACAGTCAGTTTTCACCTCTCAGAGAGACTGCAGCTGATATTGGAGCTTTTGATTTAGTCAAGCCAGACCTTGACAGTATCTTCAGTTTTCTATTTATATAAAAAAAACCCCTTTGCATTTCTCTAGCATATTTTATCAGAGGATTGGTATCCTCTGCAGACAGCAATGAATGAATGCTTGCAGTGCCAGTGTAAATCAGGATTTACTTCCTCTGTATATGGGAAAAAAAACAAAGCACAAAGATGACACAGCTCATTAAAAAAAGGACTGGCAGAGCCAGGTACAGAATCCAGGTTTCCTGATACCTGAGCCCATGCCTTCACCTATCATTGTTCTCTCAACTGCACATTGTGCAACGAGCATCCAAGCTGGACACAAATAGAAAGAAAAAACTTCATCTGCTTTTACAAATGAATGTCTAAACTCGTGGCTTTGTAGCTAGACACAGGTGTGCTAAATGACCAGGACATCCTCAGGCATGAGACTTCACTGGTTCTGAAAAGCAGAACTTAGTGACTAAATAAGGATGAGGAACCCTAGTTGTAGCCATGCCTTGGTGTGGGTTTTTTTTGTCTTCCCAAATCTTTCCCTTTTTCTAATATGCACTTCTACTTGGCTATGCTGAGTGTGAAAGTAACACAGGAAATAACAAGATATTGTGAAGAGTAAAGGATGCTGCTGTAGTTTCACTGGCATATACATGTTCATCTGTCATCAAAAGCAAGACTGGTTCTATTTATATACATTTGGCAAGGTTTCCAGGAAATATGTGCATCAGCTAGACCTGACAGTATGTGATTTTGAACATATGAGCCTCAGGGGTTTTGTAGGTCAACTATCAATAGAACATCTTGTACCTTGTGGCCACAGAATCATAGAACCTGCTCCAGCACCTCCACATCTCTCTTGTATTGCGGTGAAGTGAAACTTCTCTGTAAAAGAGTGAACTTTGATTCCTGCTCTCTTGAAGCTTTATCAGAGTTTGCCTCCAATAAAGTTTGCCTCAGACAGCATTCCCTCTTTCTTATATCATTACTGATGTTTTGAATAACAGTGATCAAAGCAGTAGATGTATATTAACTGTACTCTAAATATACAAACAAATTGAGCCTCCAGGATTTTAAACTCAGAGTCCTCAGAACTGAGGACTCCCAAGCATGTAATAAGCTCCAGAAGTTGAGCAATAGGAGTTCTGTGCACATACAGCAGAATAGAATAGAATAGAATCAACCAGGTTGGAAGAGACCTCCAAGATCATCCAGTCCAACCTAGCATCCAGCCCTAGCCAGTCAACCAGACCACGGCACTAAGTGCCACATCCAGGCTTTTCTTCAACACCTCCAGGGACGGTGACTCCACCACCTCCCTGGGCAGCCCATTCCAATGCCAATCACTCTCTCTGCCAACAACTTCCTCCTAACATCCAGCCTATACTTCCCCTGGCACAACTTGAGACTCTGTCCTCTTGTTCTGTTGCTGGTTGCCTGGGAGAAGAGACCAACCCCCACCTGTCTACAGCCTCCCTTCAGGTAGTTGTAGACAGCAATGAGGTCCCCCCTGAGCCTCCTCTTCTCCAGGCTAAACAACCCCAGCTCCCTCAGCCTCTCCTCATAGGGTTTGTGTTCCAGGCTCCTCACCAGCTTCATCACCCTTCTCTGGACACGTTCCAGCACCTCAACATCTCTCTTGAATTGAGGAGCCCAGAACTGGACACAGTACTCAAGGTGTGGGCTGACCAGTATTGAGTACAGGGGAAGAATTCCACTCTTAACACCAAATCATATCCAGATATCACATCTATGTCAGCCAGACAAATTAGTAATATTTGAAAAGATACAGGTAACCATAACTGACATTGTGTGACGCTCAGATTTTGTGTGCACCACAGACTTTTTAAGTTACTGTGGCTTGAATATATTTCTTGATGCAAGGTACACATGGAAAGCAATGTTCCAGTGGAAATAAAAGTGAACATGACCATGACTGGCCCTCCAGTAGTTCTGAGTCCTGAGCATTCTCTTTACTTTCATAAGAAGTCTGAGTGTATCTCTTCCAGTCTGCCTGTTCCTGTTCCTCTTTTCACACAGAGAGACATTGTCTTTTTGAATGCACTGCTTTGAGAGATGTAACTACAGGTCCAACCTGTGATGTGAACCATTTCTGGGGCAAAAGCTCTTGCTTTTCAGCTTTTGTTTCCTAAAATCACACTTAGAGAAGAGTTCTCAAAACTTCTACTGGTTTTATCCAGACACACAACTATTTACAATTAAATAGAAAAAAAAAAGGCAAGGATTTGAATCCTTCCAGTTTGAAAACAAGATAACTGACGATGATAGACCATCTTGCAACACAGGGAGCTTTCTTTTGCTGTTGTAGACATCATTTGTGATGTCAGCATGGTTTTCCCCATGACAACACTGGAGAAAACGTCTGAATGCTGCTATTTAGCCAGTGGTCAGTTTTTTGGTTTGGTTTGTTTTAAAACTATGCTTGCTTCTTTTTGACATAGATAATGCTCTATTCTTCTGTAGCTACAGAATGAGTCCCACCACTGTCTGCTGTTGCTGTTTACTGAGATCTGAGGGAGGAAAAAAGGTGTCCAGACAAGTATTAAAATGCACTATGAAGGGAATTCACTCCAGCTTGGAGTGAATTCCCTTCATAGTTTCCTATAGAATCTGCTTTTCCGCATTTAACAATTAACTGCCTGTCTGAATGAGCTTTTAAACATTAATATTGCACCACCAAACTGGAAAAGCACAAACTGGATGTGTGGAGCACTCACTGGATAAGGAATTGGTTGGATGGTCGCATGCAGAGGGTGGTGATCAATGGCACAATGTCCACCTGGCGACCGGTGACAAGTGGTGTTCCTCAGGGGTCAGTGCTGGGACCAGTGCTCTGTAACATCTTTGTCAGTGATATGGACAGAGGAATTGAGTGCACCCTCAGCAGGTTTGCCGATGACACCAAGCTGTGTGGCACAGCTGACTTGCTGGAGGGCAGGGATGCCATCCAGAGGGACCTGGACAGGCTGGAGAGGTGGGCCCAGGCCAACCTCATGACGTTTAACAAGGCCAAGTGTAAGGTTCTGCACCTGGGTCGGTGCAATCCCAGGCACAGATACAGGCTGGGTGGTGAATGGCTGAGAGATACCCTGAAGAGAAGGACCTGGGGGTCTGGGTCGACGAGAAGCTCAACATGAGCCGGCAGTGTGCACATGCAGCCCAGACAGCCAACCGAGTGCTGGGCTGCATCAAGAGAAGTGTGGCCAGCAGGGCAAGGGAGGGGATTCTCCCCCTTTACTCTGCTCTCCTCAGACCCCACCTGGAGTACTGTGTGCAGTTCTGGAGCCCCCAACACAAGAAGGACATGGAACTGCTGGAGCGGGTCCAGAGGAGAGCCACGAAGATGATCAGAGGGCTGCAGCAGCTCTGCTATGAGGACAGGCTGAGAGAGTTGGGGCTCTTCAGCCTGGAGAAGAGAAGGCTTCGAGGAGACCTTAGAGTGGCTTTCCAGTATCTGAAGGGAGCCTACAGGAAGGCTGGGGAGGGACTATTTACACAGTCTAGTGATGTTAGGACGAGGGGGAATGGGTTTAAGCTGGAGAAGGGGAGATTTAGACTGGATGTTAGGAGGAAGTTCTTTACAGTGAGGGTGGTAAGACACTGGCACAGGTTGCCCAGGGAGGTTGTGGATGCTTCCTCCCTGGAGGAGTTTAAAGCCAGGCTGGATGAGGCCTTGAGCAGCCTGCTCTAGTGGGAGGTGTCCCTGCCTATAGCAGGGGGTTGGAGCTGGATGATCCTTGAGGTCCCTTCCAACCTAAACCATTCTATGATTCTATGATTCTATATTTATTGTAAAAATCCAAGTTAGTTGTTCTGATGCTGTCTCTCACAGAGAAATGATTGTCACCAATCACACCAATAGATTACTGTCCCTAACATAACTGTTCTGTGCGATTCAGGTGTTGTGCTTGGTGAGTACACTGCTGGGCTAAACACATGTGCATGCACACAGTCTAGTCTGAGGACTGCTCAGGCATCCAGGCCAAATTCACAAATTCAGAGCTTCCAAAACCAAGAATGCAAGTTGTCTGTAGTTAGGCGTGCTCTGACTCTGGCTCTTCCACCTTTGTTGCTGATGTTTTCATTATTAAGAACAACATTGAATGGTATATCTGTACATCAAGTGACCAACACAATCACTCTGTTCTTTGCAGTCTGTTTCCAAGTCAAGATTTCTGCTTTAGCCCACCCTGGACCCCTCAGCAAATTCTGCACAAAGGGTCTGAGATTTTCAAGCTATAACTGTTGCTCAAGCCACAGATATAGAATAGAATCGAATCAACCAGGTTGAAAGAGACCTCCAAGATCATCCAGTCCAACCTAGCACCCAGCCCTATCCAGTCAACCAGACCATGGCACTAAGTGCCTCATCCAGTCTTTTCTTGAACACAGTATCTCACACTAACCTCGGTTTTGTGCTTGGTGCTTTTCCAAAGATACTCTAATCTCTTGTTTCCCCATTCCTCTCTTGCTTATAAAAGAAGTCAATTAACATTTACAACAAGCAGCCCTGGGGACAAGGCAGAGTGAAGGCCTCACAGCATGGCTCTCCAGCTCTCCTGAGGAGGCAACAGCCACCAATGGCAACACAATTTTTTCCATGGAGCCAGACTCAGACTGACTACTGGAATGGGCTGCCCAGGGAGGTGGTGGAGTCGTCGTCCCTGGAGCTGTTCAAGGCAGGATTGGACGTGGCACTTGGTGCCATGGTCTAGCCTTGAGCTCTGTGGTAACAGGTTGGACTTGATGATCTATGAGGTCTCTTCCAACCTTGGTAATACTGTGACATTACACCTTATGAGGAACCTGTTGTAGCAGCAGTTTAGACTAGGTTGCTCAAAGCCCTTCCTTCAAGTGGAGATGCTTTTCCAGTATTTTGCTTTTCCTAACGTGCCACTTATCCCTGTTCTCCTACTATACACACTTTCACCAGCTCTCAAGCAAAGCATTAAAGAGACAAAACCTGGACTAAAATCAGTGAGTTTAATCTATACAAAGCCAAGGATGACTCAGCTACTCCTTCCCATAGGGAGCTCTCTGCAAGGCAAACATCCTGCAGAAATGTCTGTCTAAAGAAAGCACCTGTATACATAGGAGAGCTCAAGCAGTAAAAATAGCCCATCTTTGGGGCAGTGAGGTCAGGAAGACAGGTCAACATTAGCTTGTTTCATTTAGGCCTGGCACAGAGACATCTCTTTTTGGTTTGTGGAGCAGCACACAGAGAAATGGTGTAATTCCATGTGCAGAAGGGAGCAGCAGGGAAAACCAAGCATATTTTTTTCCTTGGATGCTTGACTTTATGCAGTATCTTTGATCAGAATTTGGTTTTCTATCTTTTCTTGTCTTTGATCTTTCTTACAGGTCTCAGTGTTTAGCTTTGACAAAAATACTTCCTAAACAGTTATAGACACAGCCTCAAGTTGTGCCAGGGGAGGTATAGGCTGGATGTTACGAGGAAGTTCTTCACAGAGAGAGTGATTGGCATTGGAATGGGCTGCCCAGGGAGGTGGTGGAGTCGCTGTCCCTGGAGGTGTTCAAGCAAAGACTGAATGAGGCACTTAGTGCCATGGTCTAGTTGACTGGATAAGGCTGGGTGCTAGGTTGGACTGGATGATCTTGAAGGTCTCTTCCAACCTGGTTGATTCTATTCTATCTTATTGTATTCAGTTCATTCTTTTTAATCAACATTTTCTGGTGCTTTCAGTTTTACACCCTGTAACATTTCCCCATATTTTCTGTTTAACCTTCATAGTAATATTTCCTGATGCTGAAAAAGCCAATATATATGACTGATTTTAACAAAGCAGCCCTTTTGCTTCCATGCTTAACAGTCTGAAATGCAATTGTCCTTAAAAGCCCAGAAAAATACAAGGAAGAGAAACTCCAGGACAGAACATTGAGTGCAGCTGGGCAATGAAGGTGCATAATTAGTTAATGCAGTTCCAGCCTCACCATTCCTAATGTCCAAAGGGGCAGTAGAAATTTATAATCCTGATTATTAACTGTGTTAGGTAACCATGATCCTAGTTATGTGTACAGCAAAGGTATTTTCTTACCCCATACAAATGGTTTGAGGCTTTATGCTTGAGATCTTTTAGTGGAAGGTCACTGATGCATTAAATCAATGTGCTGGCTAAAGATTCATAGCCATTGAAAACCAGTGAGTGGAAGGTGGTAGTGACATAACATATTCTATCTTGCAAAGCAAGGTTGTGGGTCTTCTCAGGACCTTTAGCAGTATACACAGTACTGATCAGGACCTTTAGCAGTATACACAGTACTGATCAGGAATATGCAATTTCTGACACACAATTAGGAGCTGCAACTGTAATCAATACACAAATCTGAAACTGGGCAGAATACTTCCAGATTTCCTACTACCCATTTTTGTATTTCTCAGTAAAATGCACTTCATAAAGATTTGGTTTCTTCTAGACAAAGCATATGGTAGCATTGTCAGACTGATACCTGTAAATAGCCTTGTGTCATGAGAATGACTATGTCTAGGCATTTGGCTCTGCAAGATACCTTTTAATTTCACCTATCCTAGGGAATGTGTACAATAAATAATGGAAAGCAGTGCACAGATTCTTAATTTAGCCATCTCCAGATGGCTGTTTGGAGAATAAATGTGCAAGACATTTGCTGAGGTGCAGAAGCAGTGTAGGTGCAAGACATACAGGCTGATAAGCTCTTCCACTCCACAAGGCTTATTACCTTTTAGGACAGTCTAGATTTTAATAATCAGAGATTCCACATAAACAGTGGTAAGTTTGTAAATAACACTTTAATCAGCTGAGCCCTGGCCTGGGATGAAGCAAGATGGCACAAATCAGCTGTGCCATTCCAATTCATCCCATTTCACCCACACTGAGCTCTGTGCAGTGAGACAACTGCTTTTGGGATTGCATCACTGCCTCCCTCCCAGCGCAGCTGCAAGAGCAAGGTAACACAAGGCCATGCTAGGAGGCTGGAGGGACTGGACTGAGAGACTGAAGGTAAGAAAGTGGGGAGCTGGAAGCTGGCTGTGGAAGTTGGAGGGACCATAGGCATATCAGAGGTACATGGTGACATGGTGGAAGAGATTGTTGAGGACTCACACTGAGGTCTTGGGAAAATGCAATATTAGAAGGGATAATTCCCAGTGTCTCTGTGTGTCCACTTTCAGAAGCTGCAAGTGTCTGTCTTGGCTGAATGCTCTCCAGCCACAGCCTCAAGCAACAACGGATCCAGTTCCTTTGACAGCTCCCTGCCGTGTGCCACAAACACCATACCAGGATAACTGCACTAAAACTAATGGTCTTAACTGCAGACATCTGAGGCAAAAATGTGTGTTCAGTTCACAGAATATGTTTTTCATTTGTCCTCAGCTGTTCTGTACTCAGGTAAGTATGTCACAGGTACTGTGCTGTTTACCTAAAAGCAATTCAAAGCATTCAGTGGCACGCCAGCATCAGGGCTATTGGTGGAAGCAGCCCTCTGGCTCTGAAGCAATACTCTGTCTGAACAGCTGCCACTCCTCTGGTCTTCTCATCCTCTTGACTCATCTACATTTGCAATATTCATTTAAGTGCGAGCTGAGGCCACACAATTTTGTATCTGTTTGAAAAGATCTGTATGTATCCCATGCACCATGAGGTTCTCCTAGTTTCACCCACCAAATACAGATGGGTTTTATATGACAGCATAAGGATGGCTTGAAAAAGTCACACAATTTAACCTGAGAACTGAATCTGTAGCAGTACAGGGAAATTGATATGGGCACCACCATCACAGCTTTGATGTATGAGCTCAAACAAACATCACTGCTGTATTTCAAGACTACTACCTAGTCCCTTTGCTCTTGATTGCCTTATTCAATACAAAGAAAACCATGATGGAGGTTTATTTTATTCTCCACCTCTTCCCCCCCTAAGAGGCACACAATCTCCATTCAGACAGTTACTCTGATGTATGTTTTTTCACTTCAGTTTAGCTTGGATGCTTTGAATACTACAACACTGTAAACTGAAGAGACACTTTTCTTCTATAAAACATGGTGCATGGATAGTATATATTACAGTTTAGGGGAAGGCTCTCTTTTTTCCCTAACAGAAGTATATCTGTGACATGAAGTGCATGAGCATCCAATACAGTAACCACACAAACTCTGTAGATTCAATCTGTATAAAACTGGTAGAAGTTTCTTTGAGTTTTCTTGTCAGACACTGCAGGCAGATCTGTACTACTGTAGTAACTGGGCTACTGAGCATCTGCACATGTAGAAAGAGACAACAAATCTGGGAAGACATGGAAATATGAAACTCCTGAGTTTGATGCATACACTGTGTTGTTGGGAAGCCTCCAGAGCATAACTGAGCGTGCTGATACGACTGCCCTATGTCAATTGCTTGTCTACTTCTGTACTCCCTCTGAGTGCCTAAGTGATGAAACCATACCAAGTTTTTCATTAGCTAATTACATGAAGATAATGAGGCAAGCACTTAGGCAAATCTCACTCTACATGTAAATCAGCCAGTAATATTCTGAAGGAGTATCTACATAACATTTCATACTGTTTAAAATCTCTTAAAGTCACAGGAGAGTGACTTTCCCTTGTAGAGAAACCATGAGTTTCATGCTGTGGTGTGAAGGTCTTGTTGTGCACAATGTTTTGTTGGCACTGATTTTTTTTTTAACTTTCTTCTTTCCCAGGCCATGAAAATTGCTTTTATTTCTTGGCTCAGATTTTAACCTCTTCGGAGCAGAAATGATGTTTGCCTGTGCTTGCACCCTTTACTCTGCTCTCGTCAGACCCCACCTGGAGTACTGTGTGCGGTTCTGGAGCCCCCAACACAAGAAGGACATGGAACTGCTGGAGCGGGTCCAGAGGAGAGCCACGAAGATGCTCAGAGGGCTGCAGCAGCTCTGCTATGAGGACAGGCTGAGAGAGTTGGGGCTCTGCAGCCTGGAGAAGAGAAGGCTTCGAGGAGACCTTAGAGTGGCTTTCCAGTATCTGAAGGGAGCCTATAGGAAGGCGGGGGAGGGACTATTGACAAGGTCTGGTAATGTCAGGACAAGGGGGAATGGGTTTAAACTGGAAGAGGGGAGATTTAGACTGGATGTTAGGAGGAAGATCTTTCCAGTGAGGGTGGTAAGACACTGGAACGGGTTGCCCAGGGAGGTTGTGGATGCTTCCTCCCTGGAGGCGTTTAAGGCCAGGCTGGATGAGGCCTTGAGCAGCCTGCTCTAGTGGGAGGTGTCCCTGCCTATGGCAGGGGGTTGGAGCTGGATGATCCTTGAGGTCCCTTCCAACCTAAACCATTCTATGATTCTATGATTCTATGATAAGTGGGCCTCCCTATGTGACATGTGGCTTGTAAACATTACCCCAATATAAATAGTGCATTAGTCGTTAATTATATTGTTGATACATTGCTATGCCTTAAGCATCATCACTGCCTATGATTCTGACTCCTCACAAGGACAATGTCAAGAGATTTTGTTAACTGAAGCACTTGTCTGAAGTCATGGCCGCCTCAGCTCCTCCTGGAAGAGGTTGAGAAACAGAGATTGACATTGTACTGTGAACTTCAGTTGCCTAGGGTAGCACCCATATCACAGCTTAGCATACTTTGTGAAACTTCAGAAGATTAAAAACTATTAGCTAAGTTATGTGCATTGTCATGCACATCTACGTACAATTTGATGCATGCAAGAATCTCAGACTGCTTTGTAAACTTCCTTTTGGCTTCTTATAATGTACAAATGTATTATAGAATCATAGAATCATAGAATCAACCAGGTTGGAAGAGACCTCCAAGATTATCCAGTCCAACCTAGCACCCAGCCCTAGCCAGTCAACTAGACCATGGCACTAAGTGCCTCATCCAGGCTTTTCCTGAACACCTCCAGGGACAGTGACTCCACCACCTCCCTGGGCAGTCCATCCCAGTGCCAATCACTCTCTCTGTGAAGAACTTCCTCCTAACATCCAGCCTATACTTTCCCCGGCACAACTTGAGGCTGTGTCCCCTTGTTCTGTTGCTGGTTGCCTGGGAGAAGAGACCAACCCCCACCTGGCTACAGCCTCCCTTCAGTTAGTTGTAGACAGCAACGAGGTCCCCCCTGAGCCTCCTCTTCTCCAGGCTGCACACCCCCAGCTCCCTCAGCCTCTCCTCATAGGGTTTGTGTTCCAGGCCCCTCACCAGCCTTGTTGCCCTTCTCTGGACAC
>WAAF01009555.1:22445-40266 GCA_013400475.1 Tricholaema leucomelas | reverse complement strand
CAACCTGGTTGATTCTATGATTCTACAAGTCATTAGGGAACACACCTTCTGTAATGCAACAAATTCCCTGATAATAGCCTTTCAACTGCAGCAGATCTGCAGCTGCAGTACTTAGCCTGCTAGTATGCTTGGGGGTACACCTACCTCTGGGTCTTGAAGCTATTTCTGTTTGCACTGGTAATTTCAGGTGTAGAAGAGTTGTAAACATAAACTGTCACAATCTGGAGACAGGGTGTGACAGGAGAGGTTTTGGGGGTTTGTTTGGGTTTTTTTTGTTTCAGGTTTTTGGTTGTGGGTTTGCTTGTTTGGTTGGTTTGGGGTTTTTTTTTGGCTTTTTATTTGTTTTTTATTTGTTTGCTTTTTGTTGTTTGTTTGGTTTGGGGGGTTTTGTTGTTGGTAGTTTTGTTATTGTTTTTGTGGTTGTTTTCTTTGTTTGCTTTTGTTTTTCCTGCTAGGCTGCATTCCTGATGACATAGCAGCTCTGTTTCACAGAGTAGAGAGTGCTTCTACATTCCAGGCATTGATCTTTCCCAGTTAATAGATAACATTAAAAGCCTATTTGGCAAAGTAGATCCCGCTTGTTTCAAGGGTATCTGTCTTGGTCACTTTTCCTGAGGATTCCAATACTGGCTTTGTTGCCCCCAAGCACCCACCCACAGCTCAGCCTCTCACATATTTTAGGACGTGATCATCATATTCTCCTGTAATTTAGCGGACCTCCAGAAACAGAACATAAATCACATAAAAAGAAAGCACAACATCAATATGATACTGGAACTGGGAATAAAAGTTCTCATTGAGAATATTTTCCTGTGTGTACCTTTGATTTTCTTTTGCTTCTTCCACTCAAAAAAAAATCAAAAATCATAGAATCATAGAATCATAGAATGGTTTAGGTTGGAAGGGACCTCAAGGATCATCCAGCTCCAACCCCCTGCCATAGGCAGGGACACCTCCCACTAGAGCAGGCTGCTCAAGGCCTCATCCAGCCTGGCTTTAAACGCCTCCAGGGAGGAAGCATCCACAACCTCCCTGGGCAACCCGTTCCAGTGTCTTACCACCCTCACTGTAAAGAACTTCCTCCTAACATCCAGTCTAAATCTCCCCTCTGCCAGTTTAAACCCATTCCCCCTCGTCCTGACATTACCAGACCTTGTCAATAGTCCCTCCCCAGCCTTCCTGTAGGCTCCCTTCAGATACTGGAAAGCCACTCTAAGGTCTCCTCGAAGCCTTCTCTTCTCCAGGCTGAAGAGCCCCAACTCTCTCAGCCTGTCCTCATAGCAGAGCTGCTCCAGCCCTCTGATCATCTTCGTGGCTCTCCTCTGGACCCGCTCCAGCAGTTCCATGTCCTTCTTGTGTTGGGGGCTCCAGAACTGCACACAGTACTCCAGGTGGGGTCTGACGAGACACCTTGCCCTGCTGGCCACACTTCTCTTGATGCAGCCCAGCACACGGTTGGCTGTCTGGGCTGCATGTGAATATGTATGCGCTAGTGAAGAATCCCCTGGTCAATGTTCACAGCATTTTCCATTGGAGGCAGTGTGAGTGATCTGTACATTTCACAAAAAAGAATGTATAAAAACACTCCGGACAGCAGATCAGTTAATATAAACTCATCACTACCATACTGCATAAGATTAAATTAATCTGCTGTTAAGAAGTATTAAAGAATGCTGTTCCTTAAGCACAATAAGAAAAAGAACAAAAGCTATGTTCTTATGTACTAGGAATAATGTTTTACTGAAATATTACTGGAAAGGTGATAAATATCACAAAAATAAACTTGCTGCCTAGAAAATTGAAATCCTGTTTTGCCACAGAGAAACCATTCAATGCTAAACAGAGATGGGACTAAAAATATTTCTGGTTTTATGCACAATCATCACTGTTATTTTTGCTTTGGCAATTAAAAATAATCAAGGAACGATACAAAATATATGCAAGGGTAGCAGGAAAATGAGGTATTGTATTTTCACTATTGCTATAAATGGAGAGCAAATGTGCTAGTTTGAATCTAGCTAGAACGTTTTGGTGAGAAGAACTAGATCATAGGCTGTGAAATGAAAACAATGGTGATGTCTACTTCCCTCACAGTCTTGCTGAGATGTGTAAAGAAGAAAGGCAGAACAAAGATAAAGATAAAAGCCATTTTGCTTGGGCACTTCGCTCTGGGCTGTGCTCTCAGCTCTTTGCCTGCTGGGGAGCTGAGGCTGCTGGCTGAACTCCATCTTGCTTTCTAACCTCACCCTCCATTTGCTTTGCTGATTCACCTTTGCTTCTTAATCCTCTTGGCTGAACCTCCATTATGCCTTGGGACTGGGGTAAGGTTGAGAGGGGTAGGGGGAAGGTGAGGGGGTGGTTGAGAGCCCCTCCTGGGGACTCAGGTTTCTGGGAGGGCTGTTGTGTTTCTCTATTACCTTTTCACCTTGTATATTTCTGTCTATAACTGTATATACTGTAAATATCTGCTTGTAAATTGTGCCAGCTGTAAATATAAGCTCCATTCAAATTTCCAGAGCCAGCTGAGTCTAGTCTGGGTGATTTCTAAAGTGTGGGGGGGTGTGGGACACCCAAACCATCACAGCAAAGTAAGCTGGTGAAGTTTTATTTGAAAATTATTCAAAATTATTCAGAAATCAACAGTCTTTTACACGGTGCATGAATTCCCAGTGGCTGGCAATGATAAATGATATTCCATTCCGTTATTCAGTTGATGATAATGTGCTATTCACATATGAATAGCTTTATCTACCCATTGTGTTTTTGAAGTTCTTTGTATTGTTTAACCATTACTTAGTAAGAGACACTTCATGCATTTTATGCAAGAGTCACTGAACTCAATGTTTCTTCCAAAATCAAAAGAACAAACAAGGTCCTTCACATTTTATTTCTTAAAAAAAAAGCAAAATATCATTTTAAACTAATGATTCAGATATTTCAATCCAAATTCTTTAGTGAAAATATTCCAGATGTCTAATACTGCATCTTTTTTTTCTTTTCCTTTTCTTTTTCTATTTTTTTTCATGTTCTTTAAGCTATAAGTGGGTTAGATACTGTCAAATGAGAGTGAAACACATCTTGAAAAAATACCCAGTACTGTATGGTCTAAATTCCCACTGAAGTAAATCACATCAGTCCTCTGAATTCAAATGATCTATGCACAGCCATGTAAGTAAGCCTTGAGTACTGTGTCCAGTTCTGGGCCCCTCAATTTAAGAAGGACATTGAGATGCTTGAACGTGTCCAGAGAAGGGCAACGAGGCTGGTGAGAGGCCTCGAGCACAGGCCCTACGAGGAGAGGCTGAGGAAGCTGGGGTTGTTTAGCCTGGAGAAGAGGAGGCTCAGGGGTGACCTTATTGCTGTCTACAACTACCTGGTTGTAGCCAGGAGGAGGTTGCTCTCTTCTCTCAGGCAGCCAGCACCAGAACAAGAGGACACAGCCTCAAGCTACGCCAGGGGAAATTTAGGCTTGAGGTGAGGAGAAAGTTCTTCACTGAGAGAGTCATTGGCTACTGGAATGGGCTGCCCGGGGAGGTGGTGGAGTCACCGTCCCTGGAGCTGTTCAAGGCAGGATTGGATGTGGCACTTGGTGCCATGGTCTAGCCTTGAGCTCTGTGGTAAAGGGTTGGACTGACTTGATGATCTATGAGGTCTCTTCCAACTTTGGTGATACTGTGATACTGTATTATGATGGTGTGGTTTATATTCCATTCTTGCAATAATTGATACTGCTACACATTTTGCTTGTTCCATTGTTGGAGTAACTGACTTCTCTGATATTTGAAATAGTTTAGGTTCAAGCTAATCATAAATTTGCGTAAGCTTATTACCTACCTGCAACTCCACTAACTGTTGATTTGTTTATATCATTTCCATTATTTAACAGTCCTTTGACTCCAAGAATAATCACACTTTCTTTGCTATTAGCTCCAGAACCTCATTAATAGCAGTGGCTATATCATTTCAGTCAGTATACAAAATTTATGTACAAAAATTATTTTTAAATGACAATTTTCCTCTTTTTCACAATACTCATATGGACATACAAAAATGGTAGGTGGGTTGGTTGTTTTTCCCCTAAGTTTTAGTCATTCTCTGGATATGTGTGTTGAGGCTAATTAGAATATTTTAATGAGAGAAATTAGATCACTGGCTGTGAAAAGAAAATAATAGTGATGTCTATATTGCCCATTTGCTTTGCTGAGAGATGTAAAAACAAGGACACAAACAAAGATAAGGTCAGTCTGTGTCTGCCTGCTTGCCATATTAACTACTCTGCCTGGATCTGTGTAACTCAACTAATCACTCTTTTAACAACTTCTTGCCACCCTTTTCCAGGTTGCCCTGCACATAAGGGGGATTGTGAGACAAGGGAGGGGTTGGAAAGAAGGTGGTTGTAGGTTTGAAAGCTCTCCTGGGTGACTCTGCTGCTGGGAGGGGGTTTGTACTTCTGCATTACTTTTAACTTGCATATTACTGTACATAGTTGTAAATATATCTGTATATATTGTGTATATATGATTGTAAATTGTGCAACTCTATACATATAGCTTCATTCCTTAACTTCCAGCTAGCTGAGTTTAGTCTGGGTGAATTTCCTAACTGTGGTGGGGAGGGCAGGTAACTCCCAAAACTGCACAATATGCCTAAGAAAGAGTAATCCTTTTCAAATTTATTTTTTTCTCCCCTTTTTATCTCTGAAAATTCAATTTAGTACTTCCAGGTTGGAAGAGGCCTCCAAGATCATCCAGTCCAACCTAGCACCCAGCCCTAGCCAGTCAACTAGACCATGGCACTAAGTGCCTCAGCCAAGCTTTTCTTGAACTCCTCCAGGGATGGCAACTCCACCACCTCCCTGGGCAGCCCATTCCAATGCCAATCACTCTCTCTGTGATGAACTTCCTCCTAGCATCCAACCTATACCTTCCCTGGCACAACTTGAGACTGTGTCCCCTTGTTCTGTTGTTGATTGCCTGGGAGAAGAGACCGACCCCCACCTGGCTACAACTTTCTTAGCTGCCCTAGCCTGGCCTGAATTGAAAGAGATAAAAGCTATGGTGAAGTCTTCTCTCCCCAGGTCCACAGAATATGTCATCCAAATTTGGCAGATATCTGTTGGAATTTCATCATAGCCCCAGAAAGAGTTAATTAGTCAATATTACTATAGTATAGTCACATAAATACACTTTGGAAGTGAACAAATGAGACTTATAATTGTATCAGAAATACGATTTTAGCAGAAAAAAATCTTTAAGTATTTTGGTCAATTATTTAAATTTTCAGTTCTTGTTATATGTTTTGGGGATTTTAAAATAAATATTTAAAATACATTAACAGTTGATTTCTGTGTTTCATTTTGCATTTTTGTTTTAAAAGGATTTTTTTTTTCTTTTGATTTATTCTGTAAGAGAAGAAACATTCCTTACTCGTGGACCTGACAGAATGAAACTTCTATTGCCAAGGTCAAACTATAGTAAATTGAGAGGGTAGTATAAAGTTTGAAAATAGAATACTATTAAAATTCAAGTAACCTTACAAAGTGTAGGGGTATTATCACTCATCTCTCTTTTGATTATCAGGTTAAATTGAGATGAAATGGCAAGTTCAGAGGTATAATCATGTAATTATACTATTGCAGATAAGGTTTTGAAAGAGTATGACTTTGCTTCACACATTTGGGTAGATCATGTGTTTGCTGAATTCCTTACAATGCTGAATTTGTGGTCCATATTAAACACCTTTATGGGACATTTTGGAGAGAAATACAGTAAAACACAACTCATTCGTATTTGGATTTCAGTAGTACAATTAAAACCCCTAAACACAAGACAAATTTTACCCTTTGATCATTCCTTTTTTTTGGAGATTCACATTCAGACATGTAACTAGATATGTCCTAATCCAGTTCTTTTAGACCCCAAAATGTGCAAATGTTCTTTTAGATTTTGACAAAAGTGCAAGTTTCCACATTTAATATATTATCCCAGTTCTAGTTATTTCTGTCCTTCATATGAGTATTAAAACAAAATCACTCATCAAAAAATGCGCATATGGCAGAAGCAAGGGAGAGACAAGGACTGCCTTATCTATGTTTCTGTCCTTGTTTTTATATGTCTCAGCAAACCTATGAGTGAAGTAGACATCACCATTGTTTTCTTTTCACAGCCTATAAACTAATTACTCTCATTAAAATATTCAAATTAACTTCAAACCAGCACAACAGTGAAGGTGACAGAGCACTGGAACAAGCTGCCAAAGAGGTTGCAGAGTCTCCTCTGGAGACTTTAAAAACCTACCTGGATGCATTCCTGTGGGGACTACCCTAGGTGATCCTGCTTTGGCAGGGGGTGTTGAACTCAATGATTTCTGAAAACCCACCTGGATGCATTCCTGTGGGGACTACCCTAGGTGATCCTGCTTTGGCAGGGGGTGTTGAACTCAATGATTTCTGAAAGTCCCTTCCAACCTCTAATGTTCTGTGATTCTGTGATTGAATCCATAGAAGCTCTTGTTTTTCTTTACATCCCTTGCCAAGTTCAGTTCCAGCTGCACCTGACCTCATCCCTACACATCTAGGCAATGTCCCTATACTATACCCAGGTTGCCTGTCCCTTCTTCCATTTCCTGTGTAGTCCTGACTTGCCCTTTAGTTTGACTGCAGGTCTCAACTCAGTCATAGTGGTCTCTTGCCTTCTTTGCCCAATCTCTTACACTTGTGGACTGATATCTCTTATGCATCCTTAGAGGTCTGCCATCTCTGTTCCACTCTCTTGTCCCTGATGGGTGTTTCCTATGAGGTCCTATTTACTAACTTCTTGAAGAGATGGAATATTGCTTTCCTAAAATTTAGAGTCCTGAATGTGCTTCTCGTGGGCTTCATACCCCTTAGGATACTGAAATACACTAACGCATGATCACTGTAGCCCAGGCTGCCTTCAACTTTGACATCCCTGATGACTTCACTTGCACTTGTGAGCAACAGGTCCAATAATACATCTCCTTGGTTAGGGCTGATAATTTCTTGCCTTAAGAAGTTGTCATCTAGACACACTAGCAGCCTCCTGGATTGCCTACAACTAGCCATGCTACTTTTTCAACAGATGATGATGGGGTTTTAAAAATCCCCCAGAAGGATGACAGCCTGTGATCATGTCTCCTTGAGCTACAGTAAGAAAGCTTCATCATAGGCTCTGCTTCATTGGGCAGCCTGTAGGAGACTTCTACCACAGGGCTCCTTTTGTTGTCTGAGTCTCTAATGCCTACCCATAAGCTTTTCATAGAATCATAGAATCACAGAATGGTTTAGGTTGGAAGGGACCTCAAGGATCATCCAGCTCCAACCCCCTGCCATAGGCAGGGATACCTCCCACTACAGCAGCTTGCTCAAGGCCTCATCCAGCCTGACCTTAAACACCTCCAGGGAGGAAGCATCCACAACCTCCCTGGGCAACCCGTTCCAGTGCCTTACCACCCTCACTGTAAAGAACTTCCTCCTAACATCCAGTCGGAATCTCCCCTCTTCCAGCTTAAGCCCATTCCCCCTCGTCCTAACATTACTAGACCGTGTAAATAGTCCCTCCCCAGCTTTCCTGTAGGCTCCCTTCAAATACTGGAAGGCCACTATAAGGTCTCCTCGAAGCCTTCTCCTCTCCAGGCTGAAGAGCCCCAACTCTCTCAGCCTGTCCTCATAGCAGAGGTGCTCCAGCCCTCTGATCATCTTCGTGGCTCTCCTTTGGACCCGCTCCAGCAGTTCCATGTCCTTCTTGTATTGGGGGCTCCAGAACTGCACACAGTACTCCAGGTGGGGTCTGACGAGAGCAGAGTAAAGGGGGAGAATCACCTCCCTTGCCCTGCTGGCCACACTTCTCTTGATGCAGCCCAGCACTCGGTTGGCTGTCTGGGCTGCATGTGCACACTGCCGGCTCATGTTGAGCTTCTCGTCGACCCAGACCCCCAGGTCCTTCTCCTCAGGGCTGCTCTCCAGCCATTCATCACCCAGCCTGTATCTGTGCCTGGGATTGCACCGACCCAGGTGCAGGACCTTACACTTGGCCTTGTTAAACGTCATGAGGTTGGCCTGGGCCCACCTCTCCAGCCTGTCCAGGTCCCTCTGGATGGCATCCCTGCCCTCCAGCAAGTCAACTGTGCCACACAGCTTGGTGTCATCTGCAAACTTACTGAGGGTGCACTCAATTCCTCTGTCCATATCACTGACATTTTCTTTAATGACAACTCTTCACACTCAATCTACATGGAAAAATCTTCAGCTGAACAGATGTAACAAAACCCTCAACTTTAAACTACGATAATGTTCACCTTATATATTTAATATGGAATAAATAAATTTAACCAGGAAGAGTTTTAAAAGTAGATACAGATATCTACGTAAAACTGAATTCTATGTTTTTGTTACTTTGGTGAAAGTTGTAAAGTATTAATTTACTTATTAAAACTAGTATTATATAAATGACTCCAATAAATGCTCTCAGATTCTCAGCATCAGTTTACACCTCAGTTGTTTTATGTTACTTAAACATAACACTAGGTAAAGCCTTTTTGCACATACTATCATTGTAGTGTGATAAAAATAAATTCATCAGACTAGTTCAGAAGGTTTGGAAGCAAACTGAAGCTGTAATCTAAAAACATGAAATACAATGCATATATATGAAGTATATTTACATATATTTATAATTATTTACAATTCAGAAATAATACAAAACTCCCCTCAAATCATTACCCCAGCCCTCTGGACAAGGAAACAAGGGAATAACTCTTCCCCTCCTAGAGAGGAATCAGTCCCCACTGCTGCTATCTATTTATCCATAAACAAGAAGTCTCAGCTAAGGTCAGTGAAGCCATGCATGGTGATTAGCAGAGAAAAGAAGAGAAAAGGCAGGGAAGAACAGTTTGTGCAGCAAATTGTATACCAAACTAATGTGCTGGTTTGAGACTAACTGAAATATTTTATTGAGAGAAATTAAATCCTTAGCTGTGAAAATAAAGAAAAACAACATGTGCCCTGTATCACCATTCTGCTGAGAAACACTAGTCAAAATATAGATAAGACAGGCACTTCTCACACGCACTGCTCAGCTCTCACTTTGAGCTGTGCCTTCTTTCTGGCGGTCTGGTCTCTGCATGACTCTGCCTTTAACTCTCTAATCCACCTAACTCTTTTTTCCTCTGACTTCCTTGCTGTTTCCTTTTGACATCTCAGATCTCCAGATTTATCACATGAGATATATGTGGGTCGATCAGATTATTTCTGGAGAGAAAGAGGGAGGGGGAAGGGGGGGGGTTGGGTCAGGAGCTCTCCTGGGGACTTTGTTTCTGGGAGGGGTACTTTTAATTTGAATATAACTGTAAATATTTGTGTATATCTGCTTGTATATTGTGCTAAGCTGTAAATATAGCTTCATTCTTTAATTTCTGTCTGTCTGAGTCTAGTCTGGGTGATTTTCTTAAGTGTGTGTGGGCAGGTAACTCCCAAACCATCACAACTAGGAAACAAATGGAATGATATAGGCTTACCATTGTTTTTCACTTATATCCAATGACCTATTTTATTTACTTTTTACTATTTATCCCATTCAATGTCTCTGGAATTTTCCTATTTCTTGTTTATAATTAAGACATTAAGCTAAAGTATTAGTTTTAAACCACCACAGTAAGCTTGAATTCATCCTCCAAAAATAAAGTGTCCAAGTAAGTTTAAATGCAGTTGACGAAGAGTCAACAGGTGGTAAGTAATTTCCTTTAAAATGTGATCTATGTGTTTGTTTTTATATTTAATCAAATACTTATTCTGGATAGTCCAGGCTCCCAGTTAGAAATGGCTTAAAACAGGTTTGTAGTGTCAGGGAAAATCAAGTCAAGTTTGAATGCAATTCAACTGCATGCATTAGATAGAGGTTTTTTTTTTCCATTTCAACTACTCTCATCCTTGATGGAAAGTTCCTTTCTTGACATAGAAGAATTTTCCTTCAAATACCTTTGAAATATAGGACTATTATGTAAATCCAAAGTAATAAAGAATGAGAAAAGACACTATGACAACATTTAGCACAAAGCTGGCTATGAAAATGTATGTGAAAATGTAGAGAGGAATGATTTATGCCTAACTGGGAGGGGCAAAAGAGGGAAATTCTATGAAAACCTTAGTTATTCATCATTTAATGAGATATTTCTAATATCAGTTGGTAAGTATGATACTGATTTCTGCCACTAAAACCATAACTTCAACTACAAATTACTGCAGAAGTACTAATACAAATATACTTCAGTGTACATTTTGGAAGGCTTGCAATGTACAAAAAAAAAGTGTTTCAATAAAAAATGGAAGCAGTAAACAATATTTTCCTCAAATACATCAACATATGCATATTTTTTTAATGCCCAAGGGAAATCTCTGTAGGGCTGGTGATAAAAACTTGTCCTGGTTCATTTATTTTAATGCATAAGCAACAACTTTGGAAAACTAATAGGAGTTAAACACACATATAGAACTAGGTCCTTGAAGTGATTCAGAAGGGTACTTTCCAGCATTGCCTCATACAGATAAAATGGGAAAAGGTGAAAGTTGCAATTTGTTGTGTTGTTCCTTGAAATTTGAAGGAAGTCACTAATTTCATTCTTCTTCAAACAAGCAAATTCCAATTATTTTCTGAACATAAAGATGGCAGTTTTAGGAAGGCAGTATGACCTTACACGCATATTTCTTCCTATCACAGACAACTTATTGTTGTTTCCATATCACAGACCATCTTGTAAAACATTAGGATATGCCTCTCTTTAGAGAAGGAGAAGATGAGTAGCACAATCTAGCCTAGTGTCTTGATCTGGAAGCTGGGAAGGGCATGTGGTTCTTTTGAACATTCCCGTGAATGAAATCAAGACACAAATGAAGTCATATGTCAAAATAAGACTATTTATTACTTACAAATGAAACAGAAAGAGGAAAAGAAAAGGGAGAGAGAGAATGGAGAGTGGGAGAGATGGAAATAAATATTACCATCCCATGGTTCTTTGGAGGGGAAGCGGGGGAGATGTTCCTAGGCTGCTGAAGATGGTGTTCTGCTGCCATTCCAGCTGATGTTCCTCCAACTTGTGATGTCCTGGGTGATGTTCCCCCAGCTTGTGATGTTCCCAGTAATGTTTCTCTCTCCTTAAGCAGGCATAGCTCAGGAGTTTTAGACTGTTGCTGGTTCATTCATTGTAGCTCCACTTGGCTCACACCCTTATTTTTGTGGAGACACTTTTCACATTCTTAATGTAATCATCTCATTCATAAGGTAATTTACATGTTGAACAGTGGATTCCCTCACCTAGTAAATATCACTTTACCATTACTGACACTATACTGACTGACACTGCACAGTCCCAGGATTTGTCTGAATTTGTCCTGGGATGGTTGATTCTAGCTTGTAAAAATTCCTACGTACCATACATGCTATGATAGTACAGATGCAATAGTGAATATAACGTATCAACCAAGAGTTGACAGATAACAGGAGTGTGAGACTGACCTTCAGATTCCAGGGGTTAGGGCTGAGTCCAGTTTTGTTAAACATATCCATCGATGACCAGCATGAAGGAATAGAATGTACACTCAGCAAGTTTATTTAAGATACAGAACTGGGAGGGGTGGTTGCCACACCATAAGGTTGTGCTGGATTTCAATGACACTTGAACAGCCTGGAGATTTGAGCAGAGTATAACCTTATAAAATTCAACAAGGGCAAGTGTAGAATTCTGCACTTGGGGAGAAACAACCCCATGTACCAGTAGAGATTAGGAGCTGACCTGCTGGAAAGCAGCTCTGCAGAGAAAGACCTTGGAGTCCCAGAGGGCAAATTCACAATGGGCCAGCAATGTGCCTTTGTGGCCAGGAAGACCACAAAACAAAAACCCAACCCAAAACCCTGAAGTAAACAAACATAGCAAAACCACCACCTGTAACCCCAAATCAACAGATTGGACAGTGGGATTGAGTGCATTCTCAACACGTTTATTGACAACACCGAAACGCCATTGCAGATGACATGCTGAAGAGAAGGGATGTCATGCACAGAGGGCTTGTCAGGCTTGAGAGGTGAGACAATGCCAATCTCATGAAGTTCAACTTCAAGTGAAAGGTCCTGCACCTGGTTCAGGGCACTCCCAAGAACAAATAGAGTCTCAACAGCAAATAGAGAGAAGTCATGAAGATAAGATCTTATGGGTGCTCAACATGAGCTGACAACATGTGCTTGCAGCTCACAGAACAAACCATATCCTGGGATGCATCAAACAAAAGTGTGATCAGCAGGTCAAGGGAAGTGATTCTGCCTATCTGGTCTACTCTCACGAGACTGTGTTCAGATCTGGAGCCCCCAGCACAAGACAGACATGGAGCTGTTAGGGTCCAAAGGACAGCCACAAACGTGAGGGCTGGAGCACCTCTCCTCTGACAACAGGCTGAGATAATTGGGTATTTTCCATCTGCAGAAGAGAAGACCTCAGGGAGACCTTCATAGCAACATTCCAGTATTTTAAGGGAACTGTAGGAATCGTCAACTGAATGTAAATCACCTTGTGAATGTGATGATTACATTAAGAACATCAGAACTGTCTCAACAAAAATAAGATCATCGTGAATCACCCACCTCACGTGTCAGCTCTGTCCACTGAGATAGGACACCTGGAATTCACATATGCATTGTAATGTGACAAGACTGTGGGCCAGGTGGAGCTATGATGAATGAGCCAAGAACAGTATAAAACTCCAGAGCTATGCCATCTTGAGGGGGTGGTGGTGGAAACATCACCTGGCACATCTCAGGCTGGAGGCAGCAGCCCAAAAACATCTCTCTCCACTTGCCCTCTCCTTTCAGACATGTCACCCCCCTCCCCCACAAAGGAAAAACTCTGGGGTTGGTAATTATCTCTCCTGCTCTCTCTTTCTTCATTCTCTCTCTCTCTCTCTTTCCCTTGTCTTTTCCTTCTTTCTCTGTTTTGTTTCTAAGCATCTCTCCTGCTCTTTCTCCATTCTTCCTTTTATTTCTTTCTATGCTTTTGTTCCATTCTGTCTCTCTTTAATAAGTAGTTTCATTTTGATATATGACCTTGTTTGTATCTTAATTTAACTCATGGGAATGTCTAAAAGAACTGCATCTCCTTCCTGACTTCTGGATCAAGACTGGAACATATAGAATAACCGGAGAGAGACTTCTACAAAGGCATGGACTGAAAGAGGTAATGGTTTTAATATATAAGACAGATTTAAATTACACATTAGGAAGACATTCTTCATCCTGAGAGCAGTGAGGCACTGGAACAGGTTACCCAGAGAAGTTGTGAAGGCTCTAAGCCTGGATGTGTTCAAAGCCAGATTGGATAGGTCCTTGAGCAAGCTGATCTAGTAAATTTGTTCTTTCCCATAGCAAGGGGTTTGGAACTAGATTATTTTTAAGGTTCCTTCTAGCCAAACCATTCTATTATTCTATTTCTTCCTTTTTTTCCTTCAGTATCAATGTTGCAGTTTTTCTCCTTCAGTGTATTTTATCTTTAAGATTGTAAAGGTAAAACAGTATGTATTTGGGATCAATTATCTATCACAGAATGAAATTTAAAGAGTTGAGTTTACAATAAGCACGTTGCCAGCTGCAGCGCTTGTGCCTGAAGTAAACTGATAGAAACAAGAATAAAAGGCACATTGTGTTACAGGTCCAAAAGGGCAAGGACATAATGAATAGAAAGATTGATAGGATAATCAATAGACTCGGAAAAGGATGAAATAGAGGATAAGTTAGTTTCATGATTAGCAAGCAGATGACAGTTCATAATAGCATCTCTCAACAAAATGTAATCAATACTCTTAAATATTTCTTGAAGGAACAATACAGGCATCTAAATGAACATAAACTCATAGACAATGTGAGTAATGGCTTAAGTGACTGGTGACAGTATCACCAAGGTTGGAAGAGACCTCACAGATCATCAAGTCCAACCTGTTACCACAGAGCTCAAGGCTAGACCATGGCACCAAGTGCCACGTCCAATCTTGCCTTGAACAGCTCCAGGGACGGCGACTCCACCACCTCCCTGGACAGCCCATTCCAGTAGCCAATGACTCTCTCAGTGAAGAACTTTCTCCTCACCTCAAGCCTAAATTTCCCCTGGCTGTGTCCTCTTGTTCTGGTGCTGGCCACCTGAGAGAAGAGAGCAACCTCCTCCTGGCTACAACCACCCCTCAGGTAGTTGTAGACAGCAATGAGGTCTCCCCTGAGCCTCCTCTTCTCCAGGCTAAACAACCCCAGCTCCCTCAGCCTCTCCTCATAGGGCTTGTGTAAATAGGCTAAGTATATTTAGAGTTAAAAACATAGGTGATATTTAGGTCATAAGTATGTTTTATATTATCAAGTAGATGCACAGTGCCAAAATTTTAACCTGCTTTCAGCATAATAGAAATTGTAGACTTATTTATAGTGTGACATAGCTCCACATTCTGAAAAATATCTACACATACTCAGCAGATCAGTTATGAAGTCAGTTCCTCTGACTTCAGTAAAAGGCCATCTAATCTTTTAGGAAAAATGTACCACATTCAAACTCCTTTTTTTGAGTGTGCTATGTATAGTTTACATGTTCTTACATTTAGAGATTGAAGCCCCGAAGACATACTTTAATAGCTAATACTAACTGTACTTGTTTATTTGCCTGTCATGCAAACAACATTCAGAGGCATTTTGCTTTTACTTATGGTATTTTGAAGTAATTATGAACTGTCCTCTTGTAAAGGGTTAACCCTCCTGGGACAGTGGTCTTGACCCTGACCTCAGGTCTTCCTGACTCCTCCCCGGAGGTAGGTCTGACCCTTACTCCAGGTGTAGTGTTTAGCCCACTCCCACTCCCTCTCTAGCCTCCTACAAAACCAGAGGAACCTCCTGATTTGTTTTCTCGTGCCCTGTCTCCCTGCCTGACAGCGCAGCCCTTCTGTTCTTGCTGCTCTTTGTTTTACTGTGTGACCATCATTCCATGGGGTGGACAAACCCATTGACATCAATCTGCTTGTATATATATAGTATCTTATTTTCCCTTCCCCATACTTCTTTGTAACTCCCCTACCTCAAATACCTTTTATTTATTGTTAAAGTTTTCTCATTTAACTTCCAAATTGAAGTAAGACTATTTATTTGTGTGTGTTTTGCCTTTTCCTCTCTACATCTAATTCCTTTGCTTTGAAAAAAAAGGGGAGGGAGAGGGAAAGGCATCCATTAATTGTCATTGGTTCTATTAACTATATTTGAGTCTCTGGGAAATTTAAACTAGAACAAAACAAAAAAACCCAAGAAACAAATAAATAAACAAAAAACCACCACCACCACCAACAACAAAAAAAAAATCAATCTTTTTGTCTTGCAAGTAATTTCATAGCTCTCTAGGAAAATCTCTTTGTCTTCTAAGTATAAAAGGGAAACAGAACTTGGTTTACATGTAGTGAAAGTTATATAGCAGCAAAAATTTGATGTGATGTTGTTGAGTTAATATTTTACATGGATCACATTGGAAAAGCACAGCACATCACTCCTATTCAACAAAGCATCTTTCCTCATGAAAGAGCATTATAGATCAGAAAGAAATATTTCTGTCAGTCGCATGGACATTTTCTATCTATTCAAAGGAAAGCTTTTGATTTGTTTTAGTCCCCCACCAAATACACTACTCTCATGGCTCACATCTCGGTACACAGCAGACATTAGACTCATTCATAAACCAGCACTCTCCCTGTTGTGCCCAGCTGTTTGACTTTCTGGCTTCTTTGCTATGACCTCATTCTACTTCTGTTATTTCCTCTCTGTTTTTCTGGTCTTTGCACTTCCTTGCTTTTCTAAAGAGAAAGACTTGTCAGTGCTGCATGTGATTTTAGATTCATTTTTTGAAACCTCAGCCCTCTATTCCCAAATTTGTATAATAATTAGTTCAGTAGAATGTGGCAGAATGTGTAACTTGCTCTATACTTTTTTCAATGCCTACAGTCAGGCAGATTTCCAATGCTTGCTTCACGCCACTGTCAATAACCGCAGGCAAGCAGAGTCGGAACCTATGGCACTTTTTCTTTGGTGTACATGTGTCAGTCTTCAAACACATACATAGTGCAGGTGTTGAGTATTTTCTCTTTTTGATCACATTGTGCCTGTCAGATATTCTGTGTTCATAGCTTTCACAACCAAACTCAACCCTGTGTAGTCTCTGAATTCAGATAGAGATCCCCCATAAAACTAGTGCAGTCTAGTACAGAGACAACTTGAGTAAGGAACTGTTTTCACAGTATCACAGTATCACCAAGGTTGGAAGAGACCTCACAGATCATCAAGTCCAACCCTTTACCACAGAGCTCAAGGCTAGACCATGGCACCAAGTGCCACGTCCCATCCTGCCTTGAACAGCTCCAGGGACGGCGACTCCACCACCTCCCTGGGCAGCCCATTCCAGGGGCCAATGACTCTCTCAGTGAAGAATTTTCAGCCTATTTGGGGATCTGCAGGTGTACACAACAAATGAAACGACCAAAAACATCAGAGAAAAGGTGGGAGGAATAGGAAATGTTTCTTACAACATAGAAATGGGGAGAAATACTGAATGGGATACCCTTCATTTTCTGCCTAGAGCTATGAGAAGCCCTATGTGCAGAGCTCACGTTCAGTCATGACCATGTTCCATACAGTATATACTGTTTCACAACACCACCTTGTTCTCTGCTTTCACAATTTGTACCTCCCAAGATGTTGATTTGTCTAAACCCAAAGCCTCGGTATCCCGCTACAGATATTCATGCAGGAAGAGCTGGTGAAATAATTTGAACTAGGAAGGGAATTTATCTCTTCTTTATACTCTTCACCATAATTTGTTATTACACTGAATAATTATTTGCCTAATAGAAATTCACTACTGTAGCTTGAGTAAATATTTGAGTTCTCCTGTTAGGTGTCAAAGTCCAGTGTCCAGTGATTTGACACTCCGTCATGGGCATATAAATGCTGGTTTTGTTATGTAACACAGACAGATTGATGGAATCTCCCTGTTAAGGCTTCTAAATTCTCCCTCTCTTTCTCTTTCTGTTTATAAAAACTGTTGGGGAAATTGCATAACTGAAATTAAGGTGCAAACTAGAAACCAAAGTTAAGCAGAGCAGATCCAATAGTAGAATTCACAACCAAACACCCCAATTTATGTCTGAAGTTATGTCAGCTTTTCTGTTTGCTTGTTTGTTTGTTTGCATAGCCACACAGATGAAAATCAGAAGTGGCATTTGACTAACCTTTTCAGATTTTTTGTCACATAACAGCTTCTTCAGAGAGGTGAAACATACCAAAAGCCACATAAAATCTGCAGATATGCTAAGAGTGTCTAATTTTGACTGCAAATGATCAGCTGCATTCAACTGAAGGATTATTTATTTAGTCAGATCGTTTATTAGTTATTTCTCTTTTCCCTTTTAAGGGAAAGTATTGAAAGTGCTGCTTTTCCACTTTGTGCTGCTCTTTCACTGAAATTAAATCCAGTTCAAGCAACACCTTAAATGATCTGACATCTTTTATGCATCCAATATTGAGCTTAATTTCATACAAATATATGTAGACTTCATAAATAAATATATAAAGATGTGTATGTGTGTGTATATATACACGAACATAACACCCATCTTCAAGAAAGGGAAAAAGGATGACCCTGGAAACTACAGACCAGTCAGTCTCACTTCTGTGCCTGGAAAGATCATGGAGCAGATCCTCCTGAAGGCTCTGCAAAAGCAAATGGAAAACCAGGCAGAGGTGACTGG
>WAAF01009555.1:0-11802 GCA_013400475.1 Tricholaema leucomelas | reverse complement strand
AATTTAATAATTAATATTATTTTAATTATTTATTTTAATAAGTATTATTTTAATTATTTATTTTAATAAGTAACTGAACAACTGTATGTATGAATAATGAAAAGATAAAATACATTTTCTACAAATAATGTAATTCATAATTTAGTTCTACTCTGTGGCATTAAAATCACACTCAGGTGAATACGTCTGTAAGGGTAGTATGGGTGGGATTTATTAAAACATTAATATAGTTTATTAATTTTGATATTCAGGACTCTCACCACAGACCATAAGTTTTAATAATAGATTCCTTGCATGATCATGAAAAACATTATGCAGAGGAAAAAACAGAGTATCTAGAACACTTAAGAAATAACTAGCAACGACATAAACATTAAACTTAAGTGGAACAGAGGTTCTTGAGGTCGATTATACCACTTGCACACTAGAGGAACTCGAGAAGCTCCTTTCTGCTTAAGGCAGAAGGCACTTGGATTCAATTAGAGAATTTCTTACAAAGAGGCTTTTGAACATTTACTCACAAATTATTAACTCCAGACTCCTGGGGTTAACTACAGTTTCCAGACTGGATGAGGCACTTAGTGCCACAGTCTAGCTGATTGGACAGGACTGGGTGATAAGTTGGACTGGATGATCTTGGAGGTCTCTCCAACCTGATTGATTCTATGATTCTATGATATCTAGTTAGATTTATCTTTGCCTGTATAAGCACATAATATAACTTTTAGGTACTGTGGAAAAACCTTCTAGGCTTCCAGATTCTAGCCCAAAAGACAATGACAGCCATAAACCTCGTTAATATGCCTTTATAGTTTGTAGGCATCTTAAGACACACAACACTGTTATTATACTGAAGTACCTAAATCTCACAAATGATGCTTGAATGTGGATATAGATCTCAGTCCCACCAGAAAAGAACTTTTTGAGAAAAAGCCAGTGGAGTCTGTATCACTCCTTGGTGTTGGAAGTAGATCATTATGTTTAAGTTATCACTGTCTCTCTCCTCTTTTTCTTTTTTTTCCTTAGTTCGGGGTTTGTTCCATCCTTGGTGTCTTATTTTGCAGTTGTACATCTTAATCCAGAGTGCTGGCTCTCATGGAGAGTAACACTGCATTATGACTGAAGTCGCATCTGTCTACATAAACTTGGAATATCTACGTTACAAACAAGACATTTAGGCCCTCTTGGACATTCAGATCCTTGACTAGACAGTGCAATAAAACTACATTTGGTACATTTTTCTTTTGGAGTCAGTATTTGCTGATTATCACTACATATAACATCCCACAATGAGAATTACGTACTCTGAACACCAGCAGCCCGTTTGTTGTTTTAGATCATTGGCAGTCTTTTTTCAGGACAAATTCACATTTCTGAAAAAGCACTGTGACATTCTGCAATTTCAGTTTGCATGGCATAAAGATTCTCTGTTTCCATCTTACAGGAGGTGAACACTGCAGATCAAAAAAAACATATCTATTCCTAGAAGGAATTTCCAAAACGTGTTAGAGAAAGGGAAGGCAAATGGGTGAACCTTATTTGTATTGTATTGCAACATATAATGTATTAGTAAATATTTTCTGTATTGGCTGCTCTGCTAGTTCAAATGAGTCTCTAAATTCTGAATAATGTACTTTCCTTTACAATGTCTTTAACTCCAGCTTTCTGCCTACAAACATATAAAATGTGAAGGCTATGTCATGCCAGCATTTTGGGTGAGCATAAAACTGCTCTTGAAATCAATTGGCATTTTACAGAAAGATTAGTTATAGGACAATGGAATTTAGTGCACATTAAATGCATTGTATGATTTTATATGTCGATGACTACCCTTCACTGAGTATCTATCGATCTTTGGAATTGAAATAAGCTGATGTCTCGGTTCCAGCTTAAATTTCCCAGAGACTCAAATACAGTTAATAGAACCAATAACCATTTATAGGATTCCTTTCCCTCTTCCCTCCTTTTTTTCAAAAAAAAGGAATTAGATGTAGAGAGGAAAAGGTAAAACACACCCAAGTAAATAATCTCACTTCAATTTGGAAGTTAAAAGAGAAAACTTTAACAATAAATAAAAGGTATTTGAGGTAGGGGAGTTACAAAGAGGTAAAGGGAAGGGAAAGCAAAGTTGTATATCTATCTATATAAAATATATAGATAGATATACAACTAGATTGATGGCAATGGGTTTGTCCACCTCGTGGACTGGTGGCCACATGGTAACACAAAGAGCAGCAGGAACAGGAGCCAGGTGCTGTCAAGCAAGGAGGCAGGGCAAGAGAGAACAAAACAGGAAGTTCCTCTGTTTTTGTAGGGGGCTAGAGAGGAAGTGGGAGTGGGCTAAACACTACGCCTGGGGTCAGGTTCAAAATCCACCTCCAGGAAGGAGTCAAGAAGACCTGGGGTCAGGGTCAAGACCACCCCCCCAGGAGTGGTCAAGCCAAAGTGCATTCCACAGTCTGTATTCATCAAAAAAAGCATTATTTAGTTAGGTTCCCACTGTCATTTACTTTTCTGAATGTGCCTCAGGTTGCACATTTTCACAGGAAATTAATTTCTAGGTTTCGAGTTGCAGATGACTCAATGAGTAAGGTCCTGAGATTCTGCATTTGGTCTGCAGCACAAGTCCATGCACCTCCTCCCATGGAGTGTATTTAGTTTGAAGTGGCACTCCAGTCAAACAGCACAGAAGTATACTAGAACACTTATCCTGTGATTAAACATGTACAATTAAAGAAAAAAAGTCTAAAGATTTCAATATTGAATCTATCAGCATACTCAATTCCAAGAACTTTGTTCAGAAATGGCAGTTAAAATATGAAAGGCCTAACTGGGTGCAGGAAGCTGAGCAGAAGAAATCTGAACTCCTTTTGGCACATAAATCACATCTATTTGAATATATGCTGAGTAGGTTTACGATATTTAGAGCAATCATTTAACTCAGCTAAAGCCAGAGCTGTGAAGTGTCATGATTCAGCCACAGCAGATTATGTGGAGACTCTGAATGATTGCCCAGGCAAAATGAAATGGGATTTAAATCACCGGGAAGCAATAGCACATTCCTCAGACAAGGAAGGGCTGATTTCACCTGAGATGTAGCAGCTGCTTCCACTTGGGATTTGTTTTCTATCTCTCAGCTGCTTGAGAGTATGCTGCTACTTCTCTCTTGTGAAAACACCAGTGGCTTAATCTAAATTTTTCATCTGCTCACATGAAGAGAGTGGGGGAGGATTATTCATGAAATCAGCAAAACTGTCAGGAAAAAAACTGAGTGCTGCTGTGTTAGAGTTAAGATGAAGCTGCAAACAGTAAATATACTCAAATGCCAAAATACCTGCATCACAGAAATACACACAATTTTCCTAACTGCATGACTTTCCTGCTCCTTAAGGGATGATGGCTTTCTCCACAAGGAATTATGCAGTTCAGTGCAAGTGGTCACAGTAGTGAAGTGCACTGTCCTGGAGCTGGGCCATGGCATCCGCTGGATGTCACTTCTCTGTCGTCTTCTGTAGCCCTGTCAGTTCTGCCTGGAGTCCTTTCCCACCATCCCTGGAGTTTCCCATCTTCAAACTGTCTCCTGTGTCTCTAGACCTTTAAGAGCTACTCCTCATGTTTCTCATCAAGACCTGCTCCCTCAAATGTCTCTCCAAGAGCTTCTGAATAGGCAATTTTCTTTATTGCTGGAATAAAATCCTATCTCACCTGAGTCAGAGTCTTCAATTAAAATCTTGATTTCACTGTGCTGAGCTGTAACATTCTGCTTTATTAGTGACTGTCTATGGCTGTCCACAGCCACATATGTCTCTCTCTCTGTGACATTTTAAATTATCATTTTTATTCAAAGCTGGGGAGAAACTAAATGTCAGACCAAGTTGAAAGCTGCTATGGTAGGCCACTGTGATTTGAGGATTCAGTCTTACTTTTCTACTTTCAACATATTGATGACTTTTTTCAATCCAGTTTCAGTTATTTTAACAATGCTAGGAATCAAAAAATTCAAGCCTGACAAATAATGGAAGAGGAATAAACCACAATTGCCATTGCATTATATATATATATATATAAAAATAATTTAAATGAGAATTACTTACAATGTCCCTTGTTTCACAACTAGTGCTGCTTAACCCATGTTAAAACTGCATTATAGACTACAATGTGACCCATAGTAAACAAGAAGAAAGATTGGAACTCTTAGGTATATATTCTATTATCTATCTAAAGTGGTTTGTTGGATTTACACCTTACAAATTTAGGAATTCTTTCAAATGTCAGAAGGCATTGCAAGATGGAATCTGAAATTAAGCCTGAAGCTTCCCACCATGCTGAAACCTCCAGACTACACCCCCAATAAAGATCGCATTATGCTAAAGCCAAATCCCATATATCACACTGTGATAACCTGTTTTAACATGTACAAAGGAAGCTAACTGTCAGTCCTCAGAACACCACTAGGCTAAATCCCTTGTTTATCGCCATTAATGTAAGGAACAAAAATAACCTCAGTATTGCATATTGAAAACTTCTGTGTGTATAGTAGTGCAGTTATTTCCTCATAAATGAATAAACCCTGAGAGAAAAAAGAAAAAAAAGAAGAGACAGAATATTCCTGAATAAGGCAGCAGTGCTATCACTTTATGAACAGAAATGGAAAGGATGCTACTTAGACACAACAATAAAAAACACTGGATTAATTTTTGACAAAGAGAGTAATCTTTTTTTCTTCCCTTTCCCCCCCTTCTCTTTAATAATTGTAGGTCACCATTTTGTATCANTATTCTTCCCCTGTACTCAACACTGGTCAGGACACACTTTGAGTACTGTGCTCAGTTCTGGGCTCCCCAATTCAAGAGAGATATTGAGGTGCTGGGACATGTCCAGAGAAGGGCAATGAAACTGGTGAGGGGCCTGGAACAGAGCCCTGTGAGGAGAGGCTGAGGGAGATGGGGTTGTTTAGCCTGGAGAAAAGGAGGCTTAGGGGGAATCTCATTGCTGTCTACAACTACCTGAAGGGAGGTTGTAGCCAGGTGGGGGTTGGTCTCTTCTCACAGGCAACCAGTAATAGAACAAGGGGACACGGTCTCAGGTTGTGTCGGGGGAAGTACAGGCTGGATGTTAGGAGGAAGTTCTTCCCAGAGAGAGTGACTGGCATTGGAATGGGCTGCCCAGGCAGGTGGTGGAGTCACTGTCCCTGGAGGTGTTCAAGAAAAGACTGGATGAGGCACCTAGTGCCATGGGCTAGTTGACTGGGTAGGGCTGGGTGCTAGGTTGAACTGGCTGATCTTGGAGGTCTCTTCCAACCTGGTTGATTCTATGATTCTATGATCACCCAGTCCATTCACAGATTTGTTAAAGCATGGATGGGGCATGTGTGTGTGGGGGTGTTATTATTATGTTTTTCTCTTAATTCTGCTTAAATCCATTAAGCTTAAGTACTTACACTCTACAGTTACAGACACAGAAGTATTGTTTTGACAACAGTGGAAAGAGTTGACTGGCAAAGCTGCTAGAACATGTTTGTTGGAAGATACAGTTCTGCCATGTGCAACGCAGCTATCAAATAATTTAACTGAATAGTGTTATGAATATATGACTTGATATCCCCAGAGAAATTATTCCTGTATTATTAATAGCTATGATAGTATTGTCAGTCAACCTACATTAATTTCAGCATTCTGAACTATGACAACTGTGGAAGTTTGTATGCACACATGCTTTTTTTCAACATCCAACACTTCTCATTTCAGTAATACTTGAAACCACATACAAAATATAGCACTCACAAGAGCTTAGGCTCAAAACGGTGAAGGCTCTTTCAAAATCAGAGCTTGTTTTTAAATGCAACAAAACAAATCATAGATGAAAAGGATACTTACATAAAATTTATCCTTAGTTCCTGGGGAGTGATATAAAAGATGCTGTCAAATTTACTTAATCACTTGAAAATACTTTAGACCCTAAAACTGAAAATCATGAGCACATATGTATTTGCATCTGTGAATGTCTTGATAAAATACAAACTAAATGGAAAGGAGACTTAGTATCTTCAGTGTGCTTTGAACAAGCTGTACTTTGCATTTTTTAAGTCTGTGCTCTGTTATTTCAGTTACTTAAAATCAGAGGCTTTGGAATAAATTCTCAAGGAAACATTTCCTAAGAGATCAGGGGACTTGGATTTAAATCTCTGTAGTTGCTCAGAAGATTAGCACAATCACCAAACCACTGAACACTTTGCTTAAAAATATGTCCTTCATATCTCCCACTGAAACCAGACAATGATCAGGCAGGAGTGCCAAGATGTGGCACCAGAGGTAAAGCAGACTATGGAAGAGATGATTACATACCATGTTGCAGCCAAAACAGCAACCTGTTGTATTTATAAGGTAGAAGTAGACAGAATAAAGTTAATATTCTTGTTTATTTGTTTGTTTTAAACCTAGATGTTAAGTAAACTAAAATGATAAATGAAGCATTTTCTAACATTGTAACGTAACCTGTAGCATTTTGTAAGATATGTAATGTGAGTAGTATGTAAAATTATCACAGAAGAGGCTTGTAGCATATATCCATGAGCAGGATTCAGGAAAATATAAGAAAGTAGTAAAGTCTGTTGCAAAAAAAGCAAAGAATTTAGAATAACCAGGAACGTTGTTTAAAAAATTATAACAAGCCCAGGTGTCTGAAGAAGATAATCTTTGTCCTTAGCACGTAAGAGCATCTCTTTTCTGCTGAAGAGCAAGCTCAGGAACATGAAACTTCAGTGAAAAGAGAGGCAAGACGGGAAAGAATGAAGATTCCCACTTTGCTCCTAGCTTGCCTTGTTAGAGTTCTCAGATGTGGCCATCTCGACCTCAGGGACTAAGACAATTTAGGGCTACAGCTGTTAGC
Source organism: Tricholaema leucomelas (assembly GCA_013400475.1). Taxonomy (NCBI): domain Eukaryota; kingdom Metazoa; phylum Chordata; class Aves; order Piciformes; family Lybiidae; genus Tricholaema lacrymosa; species Tricholaema leucomelas. Next base: position 4,914 of record WAAF01009555.1, on the reverse strand, counting down.
TGTTAACTGTTAATACAGTATCAGCTCTATGTTGTTGCTGATTCAAGTTCTAAGGACTTTTAGATATATAGTAATAACAATTGATAATTAGTAAGCACTGAGAATGGCAATGTTTATTGCTAATGAATATCAATCCAATAAATTATTATCCTGAAATTTAAAACTGGCCCCTTCTGCTAATCTTTTCCATCACAGTGATTTCTACTTTCTAACTGCATATATATGTACATCATATGCAAATATTTTGCAACTGTATCTGCAAAATATATGCATACTTATTGCAGGCACATATTAACCTATTTGCAACATACATTCAGTTGTATCAATTTCCTTATTATTTTAGAAACCAGGCTGGAAGAATTCTAAGTTCTGGCACAACCCTTTTTAGATATATCTCCATAGTTGCAACAGTGGAGCACAGACATGGTCACCTCCAATTAGTTTATCATCAGCTGACACCCTCAGGTCCTTCTTCTGCAGACTGCTTTCAAGCCACTCCTCACCCAGCCTGTATTTGTGCTTGGGACTGCCCTGACTCAGGTGTAGGACCTTGTACTTGGCCTTTCTGAACTTACTGAGGTTGGCTTAGGCTCACCTTTCAAGTCTGTCCAAGTCCCTCTGGATGGCATCTCTTCCCTCAAGCATGTCAGTCAGATCAAAGAGCTTGGTGTCATCCACAAGCTTGCTGAGGGTGCACTCAATCCCACTGTCTATATCACCCCCAGCATAACAGGGACATGGAGGTGCTGGAGGAGGTACAGAGGAGGGTCACAAAGAAAACTGGAGGGCTGGAGAACCTCCCTTATGGGGAAAGGCTGTGAGAGCTGAGGTCAGTCTCTTCTCCCAGGCAACCAGCAACAGAAAAAGGGGACAGTCTCAAGTTGTGCCATGAGAGGTATGGGCTGGATGTTAGGAGGAAGTTCTTCACAGATAGAGTGATTGGCATTGGAATGGGTTGCCCAGGGAGGTGGTGGAGTTGCCATCCCTGGAGGTGTTCAAGAAAAGACTGGATGAGGCTCTTAGTGCCATGGTCTAGTTGATTGGACAGAACTGGGTGCTAGGTTGCACTGGATGATCTTGGAGGTCTCTTTCAACCTGGTTGATTCCTTAATTTTATGCTTTAGGTAGTATCCAGTTACACCACAAACCCATGGTCTTATAAAGCAACCATTATTGTCCTGCTTTGTTAAAGTTCTCATACAGAAATTAGTCCATTGTATCTACACTTTCTGATTTTATGTTTTCTTTTTCAGTGTCCCTTTGCATCCATAGCAGACTGCTTCAGCCTTGTGCTAGCAGATAAGGTTGGAAGGTTATGCGTCACATCTCTCATCTCAGCTGACCTACTGGGCTACAGTTCGTTGCACCTTAGGGTGTCATCTCTTTCTTTACCTGATTTATTGTTCCCAGATCTCCAACTATGACCACTTTGTGTAAGTTAAAGCTTAAGTAACAGTAATTGCCATTTGTGGCATGTATAACTGCACTGACAAAGACGAAGGCTTCCTGGCTCTTGAAGTACAGTAGCTGATTTTTTTTTATTTTTTAATTTTCCATGTATTTATCATAGAATCATAGAATCAGTCAGGGTTGGAAGGGACATCTAGTTCCAACCCCCCTGCCATGGCCAGGGACACCCTATCCTAGATCAGGCTGCCCACAGCCTCATCCAGCCTGGCCTTAAACACCTCCAGGGATGGGGCCTCAAACACCTCCCTGGGCAACCCATTCCAGGCTCTCACCACTCTCATGCTGAACAGCTTCCTCCTCATGTGCACTCTGAACCTACCCATCTCCAGCTTTGCTCCATTCCCCCTAGTCCTGTTACTCCCTGATACCCTGAAAAGTCCTTCCCCAGCTCTTTTGTAGGCCCCCTTCAGACACTGGAAGGCCACAAGAAGGTCTCCTGGGAACCTCCTCTTCTGCAGACTGAACAGCCCCAACTCTTCCAGTCTGTCCTCATAGGAGAGGTGTTCCAGCTCTGTGATCATCCTCATGGTCCTTCTCTGGACACACTCCAGCATGTCCACATCCTTCTTGTGATAGGGGCTCCAGAACTGGGTGCAGTACTTCAGGTGGGGTCTCAGCAGAGCGGAGTAGAGGGGAAGAATCGCTTCCTTCCACCTGCTGGCCACACTTCTCCTGATGCAGCCCAGGATCTTGTTGGCTCCCCAGGAATTGTATTCTTGTGCCCTTATTTTTACACATTTATGGTGACTGGGGCCCTCAATCAAAAAGAACCAGCATGACCACATAAGACAGATCAGAGCTGTTCAGAGCATAAATGCCCCTTTTTTTTGTGAAATAACTGAGGATTGGTTCTAGGGCTGTTTCTATCTGTTGCTATTGGTCAAAAATACTTGTCAAAATACCCCTAAACCTAGCCAGCTTGTTTGTTTGCTGCTGCTGCTGCTGCCTTTGTTTTGTTCACATCTGTTTGCCTTGCATGCCTTGCACCATGCATAGCTTGGGACTTGCCTCTCCCCATGAATGGCATTATCCCCTGCCTGTCTTCTGCACTGAGCCAACGGCCTGAAACGGCTTGCCCTGCACTGGGATACAGCTGCCCACCCGAGCTCAGCCCAGCCCAAGTCCGTTTGTCTCTGGTCGAGTCTAGGCAATGGCCTAGGCAATAATCTAAGCACCAAGGTGCAAGAGTGGGCCCTGCCGGCCGGCCGCTGCAGCCTGAGGGCCCATTCCTTTGCTATACACAGCACAGGATTGCATTGCTGCAGCCTGCAAACCTGGATCCTGCTTCGCCCAGGTGGATGACCACTCCAATGACCTCCTGCAAACCATGGAGGATTTGCCTCTCTTCCATGGATCTTCTCAGACAACATGCTCAATCTAAGCTACACAAGCAGCAAAACCCCATGGTATCATCACCCCATGGCTAGAACTACATTTTTCCTTATTTATGTTTCCACATATACTCTTGGTTTACAAATATTGAGACTCAGACCAGTGAGTAAGCTAACTCTCTTTTCTGAAGTTTGTGAAAGTTTGTTTGGCATTTAAGTGGCAGTTTGTGCTGCAAGACTCTCCAGTTGTTTAAATTTTCTAAAGCCTTTCCTAAACAATTTAAGCCAAATCTGACTGTATAGATACATTCTGCAAAATTAGTTTTACCAACTGCATAATAGAATCTGTGTGTGTGTGTGTGTGTTAATTGTAAATCAGTTTGGGGAAATGTTCTTTTATAGATTTAATAAACTATTTGATAACTTTTATATCAGTTTCATTACAATTCACTTCTAGCCCAGATTCACACCCCTTCTTAACAGGGTTGGACTCGAAGATCTCCAGAGATTGCTTCCAACCCCTAACGTCCTGTGATCCTTTGATCCTGTGATTCGGTGAAATGGGCTGGAATACAAAGTGATAGGGTGGTGAAAACATTGACAGGACTGCTTGGCTCAAAAGATTATAGAATCTTAAAGGTTAGAAGAGGGCTTTTATGGTCATCTTATTTAACCTTCCCACTCAAGCAGGTTCACTTAGGACAAGTTGCTCATTGTCACATCCAGACTTTTTTTTTTTTAATCTCCACAGAAAGAAACTCCACAACGTCTCCAGGCAGCCTGTGATGGTGTTTGCCCACCACAGTGTTTCAGCTTCCTTGCATTTCCAGTGTTTCAGTTTGCATGCACTACCTGCATCACTGAGCATTATTGAGAAAAGTCTGCCCCCTCCCATGAGGTATTTATGCATGCCAGTCAAATCCCCATGAGTTCTCTCTTTCACAGGCTAAACTGTCCCAACTGTCTCAGCCTTACCTTGAATAAAAGATTTTTCCATCCCTAAAGCCCTGCTCTGGCCTTGCTCCAGTAAGTATCTTGTGCTGGGTTGCTCAGGACTGAACACAGCAATCCACACGTGGCCTCACCAGTACTGAGCAGAAGGAAGGATGACCTCCCTCAACTTGATGACAACGCTTTTCCTTGGGTAGCCCAGGATTGTATTCTCTTCTTTTCTGTGAGGATGCACTGCTGGTTTATGTTCAGCTCATCCACTAAGACACTCAATCTTTTCTGCAAAACTGCTTTCTTGTGACCTCCAGTGCATGCTGGTGCCTGGGTTATTCCTCCCTGGATGCAGAATTTTACATTTCCCTCAGCAGAATTTTATGAAATTTCTCTCTGTCCAGTTCTCCAGCCTGTCCATAAATCTTTTGAAAGTGAATTACTATCAGCAAAGGTTTGTTTGTCAGCTGCACTTGACTTGATTCCTCATAAGGTAAAATCAACCTAAGATTTTTAAGCTCCTAAGGTAGTTGCATATATATCATGCCTATTTAAGATTTATTTGAAAGAACAAAATGCTTATAAGGGCTGTTTAAATTACTTGTGTTCATTCAAGACCTAATTCTATGCTTATCTACTGTAGAGATGTAGTGGTACTAGTAGTAGCACAGATGCAAATATTTTGGTTTGGCATGATAACAAAAGCTACTTATTTTTTCAAGTTCAAGTCAGGTAGTGGTAAATTACATTTTGCACTGGCAGAGAGCATACAGAGATGGCTGTGGCACAGTGATGGGAGAGCAAAATTCTTCCAGGTCCACCAGCCACAAAGATTTTTGTCTAATATTCTTTGTTTTGTTGAGCTTTCTGCTTAAACTCCTACAGCAGTAATATCTAACAATCTCTTCTATATGACTAACAAAACATGCATAGGAACTATATATATGTCAAAATTTGTTACATAAAAGTATTTCCTTGCACTTTTTTTCACTCCACTTTTCCTCCTCTTTTTGTGTTTTGCTTTTTTTCGCTTTTAAGAATTAAAATAACATTGAGCACACAGAGGGTATAATAGACTTGCTTTTCAATTTCTATGAACAAATATTAGGAACTTTTTATTCTAGTTTTATTCATAAAACTAATTGTTTTATGCTCCATGTAACATGTAAAA
>WAAF01009554.1:39078-84481 GCA_013400475.1 Tricholaema leucomelas | reverse complement strand
TCTCTGGATCCCCCACGGCACTTGGCTGATGAAGTCGTTCATGGCCGCAAACACCAAAGAGCTGCCATAGAACCAACCACAGACTTGTCAGGGCTGGAAGGGACCTCAAGCATCATCCAGTTCCAACCTCCTTCCATAGGCTGGGACACCTCACACTATATCTGACTGCCCAGAGCCACATCCAGCCTGGCCTTAAACACCTCCAGGGATGAGGCTTCCACCACCTCCCTGGGCAACCTGTGCCAGGCTCTCACCACCCTCATGCTGAAGAACTTCTTCCTAAGGTCTGATCTCAATCTCTTCTCCTCTAGCTTGGATCCATTCCCCTCAGTCCTATCACTACCTGACACCCTCAGAAGTCCCTCCCCAGCTTTCCTGTAGCCCCCTTCACACACTGGAAGGCCACAAGAAGGTCTCCCCAGAGTCTTCTCCTCTCCAGCCTGCACACCCCCAACTCTCTCAGCCTGTCCCCACAGCAGAGCAGCTCCAGCCCTCTGCTCATCCTCCTGCTCTGGACACCTTCCAGCACATTGCATTAAATCTCTTTTCAGTATTTTCTTGTCCAAGTGGCAGTGTGGGAGGCTGTGCTGGCTTCTCTCTAAATGTTTGTGACCAACATTTCACAACACAGAAATGAGTTTATCAGCTCCTGCACTTGGAATGGCCTCACTTAGTTTCCTTTCCAAATCCATTTGCCAGAGTATTTGGTGCAGGCTGCTCTGCAAATCAGTCTAAGGCCAGGGTTGTTTCTCCATGCTGAGAAGAGTGATGCAGTTTTGCATCATATTTGAATTCTGAATTCAAGCCTCCCTGCCCTTTCACCACAATTACACCCCTAGAACCAACCAGGCTGGAAGAGAGCTCCAAGCTCAGCCAGCCCAACCTAGCACCCAGCCCTGCCCAAGCAACCAGACCATGGCACTAAGTGCCCCAGCCAGGCTTGGCTTCAACACCTCCAGCCACAGCCACTCCACCACCTCCCTGGGCAGCCCATTCCAATGCCAATCACTCTCTCTGACAACAACTTCCTCCTCACATCCAGCCTGACCCTGCCCTGGCACAGCTTGAGGCTGTGTCCCCTTCTTCTGTTGCTGGCTGCCTGGCAGCAGAGCCCAACCCCAGCTGGCTACAGCCTCCCTGCAGGCAGCTGCAGACAGCAATGAGCTCTGCCCTGATCCTCCTCTGCTGCAGGCTGCACACCCCCAGCTCCCTCAGCCTCTCCTTCATAGGGTTTGTGTTCCAGGCCTCTCACCAGCTTTGTCACCCTTCTCTGGACACCTTCCAGCAGCTCAACATCTCTCTTTTGCTCCATTCCCCCCATTCCTATCACTACCTGACATCCTCAAAAGTCTCTCCCCAGCTTTCTTGTAGCCCCCTTCAGATTCTGGAACGCCATGAGAAGGTCTCTTGGAACTCTTTGCAGACTGAACAATCATCTCAATGGGTCTGGCTTGTGAGAAGCAAGGAAGCACAGAGCAGCACCAGCACAAATGTCTCTGGATCTCTGTGCACACACATCAGAACTGAGGGGAAATGAGGCCATTTGGGGCTGCAGCTCTTGTGAGTGCTGTAAAACATCATTTGGGGAATTGAGCTCTTCACAAACCTCTCATTCACCCACAGCCCAAATCACCTCAAGCCACAGCATCACAGAATCTCTTAGCTTGGAAAGCCCTTCAAGCTCCTCCAGTCCAATCATCAGTCTCACACTGACAAGCCCTTGACTAACCCAAACCCCTCAGCACAGCATCTCATCACTAGGAATGGCTGTACTTGGAAAGGACCACCAGGATCAGCCACTCCAACCTTCATCCCAGCATCCTTCATCACCAGACCACAGCCTCCAGCACCACATCCACTCTCCTCTTAAACACCTCCACCACCTCCCTGGGCAGCCTGTGCCAGTGCCTGACCACCTGCTCAGGAAAGAGCTTCCTCCCAACAGCCAACCCAAACCTCCCCTGGGGCAACTGGAGGCCATTTCCTCTTGTCCTATCACTAGCAACTGGGGAGAAGAGACCAGCTCCAGCCTCACTGCAACCTCCTCTCAGGTAGTTGTAGAGGACAATAAGGTCTCCTCTCCAAAAGCAGATCTTGCCATGGGGTGTTTAACACCTTTAAACATGGGTTTAGGCTGAGGTAGGGCTAGGAGGGCACTGCAGGGTTTGCATCAGGAGAGTGCTTTGGAATGGGCTGCCCAGGGAGGTGGTGGAGTCACCATCCCTGGAGGTGTTCAAGCCAGGCCTGGCTGGGGCACTTAGTGCCATGGTCTGGTTGAGTGGATAGGGCTGGGGGACAGGTGGGGCTGGATGAGCTTGGAAGTCTTTTCAAACCTGGCTGATTCTATGATTCTATGATCTGAGCAGACTCTCTGCTTCCTTCTGCAGCTATTGCACTGCACCACAGCACCACAGAATGCCAGGCAGGGCTTGGGAGGCACCCCCAAAGATCAACCAGTCCAACCCCTGCCAGAGCAGCATCACCCAGGGCAGGTCACACAGGAACACATCCAGGTAGGGCTTGAAAGCCTCCAGAGGAGACTCCACAGCCTGCTCTGGCCAGGATCTAACTGAGCTCAGGGATCTGAACTCTCAGCAATTTAAGTGTTGTGTCCTAGAGCAAGGGCAGAGAGGGCACAGGATGATAAAGACCCTCATGGCTGGAGCTTTCCTTGCCTACCTCTGCCCATCTGCAGCAGCCCTGGACCCTTCCTGTGTGTGCAACTCAAACGGGGACCACAACAAGCAGAGACAAGGAACTAGGAGGCTGCCCCACTCCTTCCCCTCTGCTTCCAGCCTGATCTTGATTTCCTAGACCAGATAAATCTTGGGAGGAGTAACTGAGGGAGCTGGGGCTGTGCCCCTGTGCTGGGCTCTGGTGAGGCCACAGCTCAGCAGTTGTGTCCAGTTTGGGGCACCTCAGTACAAGAGAGATGTGGAGGTGCTGGAGGCAGTGCAGAGGAGGGCAGGGAAGCTGGGGAAGGGCTGGAGAAGAGATCTGCTGAGGAGAGACTGAGGGAGCTGGGGATGGTTGGTGTGAGGAGGAGGAGGAGGCTGAGGGCAGAGCTCATCCCTGCCTACAGCTGCCTGAAGGGACATTGTGGAGAGGCTGCTGCTGGGCTCTGCTCACAGGTAGCTGGAGGCAGAACAAAGGGGAATGGCCTCAAGCTGAGGCTGGGGAGGTCTGGATTGGACATCAGAAGAAAGCTTCTCACAGAGAGAGTGGTCAGGGACTGGAATGAGCTGCCCAGGGAGGGGCTGGGGGCACCCAGCCTGGGTGTGTGTAAGGCTGGTTTGGATGTGGTGCTTGGGGACATGGTTTAAGGTGACTCTTGTGGAGTAGGGCTCTAGGTTGGACCTGGGGATGCTGAGGGCTTTGCCCACCTGCATGCTGCTGTGACTCTGTGACATAGCCATGGTCTCTTAGCCTGGGACAGTGGGAGAAGGGAGAGGTCCCAGGGAGCAGAGCAAAGGGTGCAGAGATCCCAGGAGCTGTTTACCACATCCAGAGTGTGACTGGAAACTTACTGGGAAGTCGTCCTGAGTAAGAGCCATTTTGTTGCACATCTCCACAAAGTGCTTCAGGTACTCTTCATCCAGGATGAGGTACACAGGGACATGCCTCCTGCTGGAGGCCTCCAGCAGGTCACACAGGATCTCCATGTCTGTGAACAGATCCATCACAATTGCTATCACCTAAGGAGATAAGGGATGAAAACCAAGAGAGCTTTGAAATCTCATGCCCAAGTGGACTGCACACCTCTGAGCTGTGGATTAAGTATTCAAACCTCCTGAGTTGTGCCTGTGGCCACATGGAGACTGCTTCTGGACCTTTGTTTCTAACAGCCCTTCTGCCTCCATGGCAGAGAAGATCATAGAAGCATAGAACCAAGCAGGTTGGAAGAGAGCTCCAAGCTCAGCCAGCCCAACCTAGCACCCAGCCCTGCCCAACCAACCAGACCATGGCACTAAGTGCCCCAGCCAGGCTTGGCTTCAACACCTCCAGCCACAGCCACTCCACCACCTCCCTGGGCAGCCCATTCCAGTGCCAATCACTCTCTCTGCCAACAACTTCCTCCTAACATCCAGCCTAGACCTGCCCTGGCACAGCTTCAGGCTGTGTCCCCTTCCTCTGTCCCTGGCTGCCTGGCAGCAGAGCCCAACCCCACCTGGCTACAGCCTCCCTGCAGGCAGCTGCAGACAGCAATGAGCTCTGCCCTGAGCCTCCTCTTCTGCAGGCTGCACACCCCCAGCTCCCTCAGCCTCTCCTCACAGGGCTGTGCTCCAGGCCCCTCCCCAGCCTTGCTGCCCTTCTCCAGACACCTTCCAGTGTCTCAACCACAAAGACATTCCCCTCCCAAGCCACCTCCTGTCCCATCTGCCGTGGGCAGACAGGAAGAGCTGCCAGGGTAATGCAGGTGCACAGACTCTGAATGTCATTCACAGAGTCAAAGACTGGGGTGGGTTGGAAGGGACCTTAAGGATGATCCAGTTCCAACCCTGGTGTGCAGTAGGTGTGAGTGAGGGTGGAGAGGGCAGCAGAGAACGAAGTCTCCTGTTGCTCAGGGAGGACACACTGCCAGGCAAGGGAGCAGGTCTCTGGGTAGGTGCCTACACATCCTTCTTCTAAGACTGCTTACAGGGGTGAGTGGAAAAATCCTAAAGCCTGTGGGGAGGATCCCTTTGCCTTTCCCTGCTGGCAGTGCTCCTGCAAATGCAGCTGAAGAAGCAAGCAACAGTTCAGAGAATCCTACAATGAGGGACCTCAAAGCTCATCCAGCTCCAACCCCCTGCCATGGGCAGGGACATCTCCCACCAGCACAGGCTGCTCAAGGTCTCACCCAGCCTGGCCTGGAACACCTCCAGGCAGGAGGCATCCACAACCTCCCTGGGCAACCTGTGCCAGTGTCTCATCACTCTTAGCCTGTGCCAGTCTCTCCCCATCCTCACTCTCAAGAATTTCTTCCTCCTCTCCACTCTCCCTCTCCCCTCTCCCAGCTCAAAGCCACTGTCCCTCAGCCTGCCACTCTCAGACCTTGTCTAAAGTCCCTCCCCAGCTCTCCTGCAGCCCCTTCAGGCACTGCAAGGCTGCTCTCAGCTCTCCCTGCAGCCTTCTCTTCACCAAGCTAAACAGCCCCAACTCTCCCAGCCTGTCCCCACAGGGGAGGTTCTGCAGGCTGTGATCAACTTCATGGCCTCCTCTGGACCCTCTTCAGCAGCTCCAGGTCCTCCTTGTGCTGGAGAAACCAGAACTGGAGGCAGCAGACAGCTGCCCATGTGGATGCCTCCAGAATGGTTCTTGCCCAAGAGCTAAAATCACCTCTACTGTGGAGCCCAGACCCAGACCTCCACTCTCTCAGTCTAGCCCTGAGAGCTGGAGGCTCAAAGAATAACTCTTTGGTAGCCCTCAGCAGTGTTGTCTTTCCAGAAGCCTTATGAGGCTCTGACAAGCTCCTCCACTCCTGCAATGCACCTATCTGGCATGGATCAGCAGAATCACCCCTGGAAGAGCTCTGCAAATCAGCGAGAAGCATCTTCAGCTTCCCAGATCAATGCTGCTGCTGAGCTACCCGCAGCAGGTACCAGTGGGCAGGATTCACCACCACTTTTCCAGGCTGGTCTTCAGCCACAGACCTACAGCAACTTAGCCAGAGGGCTCTGAGGGGCTACACATCCTCTGGTGATGAGGCCAAGCAAAAAAACCCAGAGTGCAAATCTGCTGCAAGGCCTCAGGCAAGTTCCTTTCAGCCACACCTGCCTCACAATACTCCAGCTTGACTCCAGGTCTGAGGCAGGCTGGGCTCTGGAACCAGCCTAAGCTTGGCATGGGAAGTTGGTATGATGGAGTCAAGGCTCAGAGGCACTGCTTGCACCTGGTATGCACAGAAGGCCACAGAGAGCCACAGAATGGCAAAGCTTGGAAGGGACCTCTGGAGATGGAGTCCAACCCCCTGCCAGAGCAGGGTCACCCAGAGCAGGAGGCACAGACACANACACAGCCAGGTGGGTTTGAGTGACTCCAGAGCAGGAGACTCCACAGCCTCTCTGGGCAGCCTGCTCCAGGGCTCCAGCACCCTGACAGTAAAGAAGTTCCTCCTTTAGTTCAGGTGGAACCTCCTGTGTTCAAATCTGTGCCCATCAGCTCTTGTCCTGTCGCTGGGCACCACTGAACAGAGTCTGCTGCCATCCTTTAACTGCTGATCAGCATTGCTGAGATCCCTGCCCAGCCTTCTCCAGGCTAGAAAGACTCAAGTCCCTCAGCTTTTCTNCACCAGCAAACTGCCTTAGGGTCCTCTCTGTGCCTTCATCCCTGTGGTTGATGAGGATGTTGAACACGACTGGAGCCAACAGTGAGCCCTGGGGGAACACCACTGGCCACAGGCCTGCAACTGGACTCTGTGCCAGTGAGCACAACCCTCTGAGCTCTGTCCTTTAGCCACTCCTCAACCCACCTCACTCACCTCACCCACACTGCCTGAGCTTGCCCATGAGCATGCCATGGGAAATGGTGCCAAAGCCCTGCTGAAACCAAGGCAGACAACCTCCACTGCCCTTCCCTCCTCTCTCTACCCATTCACTTATGCCATCATTCAAGGTCCTGCTGCTTTATGGCAGTGCTCACAGGTTTCTGCCCAGAAATGGCAGTGCCCATCAGCTGGGCTCACTGTGAGGCTGGGGCTGAGCTGGCAGTGCCCATCAGCTGGGCTCACTGTGAGGCTGGGGCTGAGCTGGCAGTGCCCATCAGCTGGGCTCACCATGAGGCTGGGGCTGAGCTGGCAGTGCCCATCAGCTGGGCTCACCATGAGGCTGGGGCTGAGCTGGCAGTGCCCATCAGCTGGGCTCACTGTGAGGCTGGGGCTGAACTGGCAGTGCCCATCAGCTGGGCTCACCGTGAGGCTGGGGCTGAGCTGGCAGCAACATGTGGCACAGAATCACCCACACTGCCCAGTGCCCTGGGCTGGGGGCAGCTGTCTGCCAGGCAGACCTGCATCTCCTGGCAGCTTTATGGCACAGCTCTGGCATCGGCAAGGAGCATACACCACAAGTACCAGGACAGCAGCTTGGGCAAGCTGTGTGGGGCCCTGTGTGACAGACTCCTCATCTTCTGCACGGGTCTGCACTTGGCACCAGGAGGTGGAACAGGCTCCTCCCGGGTGCTGCCTTCACAGGAGGAGCTGGGGGAGAGCTGCTTCTGGTGCTGCTGGCAAGCACCCACAGCCAGTGCTGGGCATGAAGGGTTGGCAGCCTCATGTGCACTGCAGGGCAGTGAGGAGCGCTCCAGTGGGGAGAGAGGGGAGGTTGTGTCCTGTGCCAGGCTCATACAGGGCAGGTCTGGCACCCACGGTGGGGCTGCCCAGGCACAGCTGTGGCAGGAGCACACAACAGTCTCTAAGCAAGCAGCTCTTGTAACAACATCAGTCAAAGCCCACAGCCAGGACGGTTGGGGGAAGCAAGACCCTGGAGGGCTTCCCTTTGAAGCCTGCTGAGAAGGTATTGGCACAAAACTGTGGTCTACAGCCTCAAAGATCACTTCCAAACCTCTAAACGGTGGAAGCGAGGTGCCCAAGTGCCATCTCCAGCTCAGGCTCCTGACAGCTCAGGTCTCACGCTGCAGAGCGCTGTAAGTCAGCCTGTCCTCACACACCTCCGGCCCCAGTGCCTCCAGCCCCCTGCTTTCAGCGGTGAGAGCTGCGAGCCTGGGGCTGGCTCAGAGCATCCCTGCTCAGCACCGCCCTGACCCCCCCAGGCCGCTGCAAAGCCACAGCTCAGAGATCCACAACTCGCAGTTGCAGGGCGCCAGACGCACGGCCGGGAGCCGGCAGCTCGGCCTCTGCTGCAGCCCGCAGCCATCAGCGGCAGCGCTCGGCAGAGGCAGCGCTCGGCAGCGGCAGCGCTCGGCAGGGGCAGCGCTCGGCAGAGGCAGCGCTCGGCAGCGGCAGCGCTCGGCAGAGGCAGCTCTCGGCAGAGGCAGCGCTCGGCAGGGGCAGCGCTCGGCAGCGGCAGCGCTCGGCAGCGCCCTGCCGCCGAGGTTGCCATCCAGCGCGGCTGGTTCCGCTGCTATTTGCCAACAGCTGTGTGGCTCGGCTCATTTCCCTGGCATTGCCATTTGGGGCCGCAGCTCTGGGCAGCCACCAGCGACCCTTCCACCGCCCCGGGCAGATGTGCAGCCAGCCTCAGAGCTGGACTAAGAGAGGGGAAAGAAGAGAGAGGGACAGCTCGAAGCAGCGCGGAGCTCCCACTCCAGCCGAAAGAGAATGGTAATGGCATCATCGACTGAGGGATAAGGTGTGGCTGCGCTGCGAAGCCTTCCGCCTGCAGAAGGGGAAAGCTCCCATCCGAAAGCACAGCTTCAGAGAGGGCTGCTGGAGCACAGCAAAGCCGAGAGACAAACCACACCAGTCACAGGCACCCAGCAAGCAACTGGGCCCTTAGCTGCTCAGCCAGGACAAATACAATCATAGAATCAAGCAGGTTGGAAGAGAGCTCCAAGCTCAGCCAGCCCAACCTAGCACCCAGCCCTGCCCAACCAACCAGACCATGGCACTAAGTGCCCCAGCCAGGCTTGGCTTTAACACCACCAGGCATGGCCACTCCACCACCTCCCTGGGCAGCCCATTCCAATGCCAATCATTCTCTCTGGGGAATTTGCTGCTGCCAAACATCAGCTGAAGCTGCCCTGTGAGACTGCACAGCAGAGCACTGCCAGCAGCATTCCCATGTCTGCAGGGCCCTGGGAAAGCATTCAGGGGATCTCAGCATCACAGCCCAGCAGCACTGCATCCATGTTACCTGTGAGGAGAAGCACTCCTGGGGACTGATACCCCAGGAGAGCTGGAGGAAAAGAAAGCCCAAAGAGCCAAGCAGAGCCTGGGCTGCAGCAAGAGCAGTGTGGGCAGCAGGGTGAGGGAGGGGATTCTGCCCCTCTGCACCCTCTGCTGAGACCCCACCTGGAGCACTGTGCCCAGCTCCGGAGGCCCTGGGACAGGAAAGATCCGGAGGTGCTGGAAGGTGTCCAGAGCAGGGCCACGAGGATGAGCAGAAGGCTGGAACTGCTCTGCTCTGGGGCCAGGCTGAGAGAGTTTGGGCTGTGAAGTCTGGAGAGGAGGAGGCACCAAGCAGACCTTATTGTGGCCTTCCAGTATCTGAAGGGGACCACAGAAAAGCTGGGGAGGGACTTCATAGGGTGTTAGGTAGTGATAGGAGTGGGGAGGAATAAATCCAAGCTAGAGGAGAAGAGATTAAGATTAGACTTTAGGAAGAAGTTGTTGAGCATGAGGGTGGTGAGAGCCTGGCACAGGTTGCCCAGGGCGGTGGTGGAAGCCTCATCCCTGGAGGTGTTTAAGGCCAGGCTGGGTGAGGCTGTGAGGGACCTGATCTGGTGTGAGGTGTTCAGCCCATGGAAGGGGCTTGGAGCTGAATGACCCTTGAGAGCCCTTCCAGCCCTGCCATCTCTGTGCACTATTGGGAGTGCAGAAAGGGCAGCAGAGCAGCAGGAAGCGAGGGGCTGCCTGCACAGCTGCTCCTGCCACTTCCAGCAGAAGTGTTTTTATCTCTGGGCTTCCCTTTTATCTTTAAGAGACGTAGAGGTGGTAACCCTTTGGATGGTTTGATGAGGAAAATGAGTCAGCAACTACTTAGAAGTTGTGTCACTGGGGTTGTGAACCAGCTGGAGCTGCTGTCAATTACCAGGTTAATTACCAGGGAAGCCCTGGCCAGAGCTGCCAGCCTAGAAGCCAGTAAACCTCTGGGAATAAAGCTGGCTGAAACCTCTTTCTGACACTGCATGCAACAGGCAAAATAAACCCCGTCTGAAAATGGTCCCAGTTCTGGGGGGACACTGCCAGTGTGGGACACAGCCAAAACAAATTTGAAGAGCTCAGAAAGTCCTCGGGGAACAACGAAGCAACTGCTGCCTGAGCAATCTGCCTGCAGCTACAGAGGAGTTCCTGGGAACTGAGAGGGCAGCAGGAAGGTTTTCCTGTGGTTTCAAGGACCATAATGTCACCAGAGAGCTGGGACACGTAGGGGCATTTGCTTGGTAATCATTTACTTGGTGCCTTCAAGGCCACACCTTGAGTGCTGTGCCCAGTTCTGGGTTCCTCCAGTCAAGAGAGATGTTGAGGTGCTGGAAGGTGTTTGGAGAAGGGCAGCAAGGCTGGGGAGGGGCCTGGAGCACAGCCCTGTGAGGAGAGGCTGAGGGAGCTGGGGGTGTGCAGCCTGCAGCAGAGGAGGCTCAGGGCAGAGCTCATTGCTGTCTGCAGCTCCCTGCAGGGAGGCTGTAGCCAGCTGGGGTTGGGCTCTGCTCCCAGGCAGCCNCTTGATTCTATGATTCTGCCATGACTATATCTTAATCTCTGGTGCTGAGAAGGATCCAAAGTGTCTCAGAACACTTTCCAGCTCACTTCAGCTATCAGAAAGCAGCTGCCTGAAAAGGCAAACAAAGCTTTTTGTCACTGACTTCCCAGACAAAGCCTCCCATATTTGCCTACAAAGGTGCAGCAGAATCTGAGGCTTGAAGGGCTGCTTGCACCTGAGCAGGAACATCTGTGGCAGAATGGTCTCCTTCTGGAAAAAAAAAAAAAGAGGCCCAAAGGTCCCAATTTAGCTCATCTCACCCCCAAATTTCAGTGCTCTGTGGCTCTCTGGGGGTTCCCAGCAACCTGGGCTGCTGCGTGACTCCAGTTCAGTGTACTGGGGACAGCAGAGCTTTGTTTGCTCAGCAGATGATGACAGATTACAGCACAGCTCAGTGTCTTGGCACAGAGGAAATCCAGGCAACATTTCTCTTTCTGCAGCAGGCAGCAATAAATTCAAAGGAGTGACTGTGAATTTAAATAGGAAATTACTGGAGTGATAAGAGACATTCCCTGGGAGCTGACTGGTTGAAAGTGAACTTTGCATTAGAGGCTTACTCAGGATCACCAAAGCCGTTGGAATGAATACCCCAAAAGAAAATTAATATGGATGGAAGAGATGAGAAGAAAGCAGCAGAGGATGAAGGCAACAGAAGCTGGAGGAGTGTCTGAGATGCAGTGGTCCAAGCTGCCTCTGCACTGTGGAGTCAAGCAGCAAACTGGGAAGAAACAAGGAGGAGCATGAGTGAGTAAATCTGTGCAGGGCTGTGCTTGGCAGGCAAGCAGAGGCAGGAGTCATACAGGATTTATTGCATCCAAGGGCTGGCAACCTCCACCCAGCAGACACTGTGCTGTGGGGCCCAGGGGCTGATCCCACCTCGGCCCCAGCCAGGCACAGGCCTCGTGTTTAGAAGACACAAAGACATATCCTGACTGACTTCAGCCCACGGGCAGGGAGTTGCAGTCCCACAAGCTCGCTCAGCTCCTGCTCTCTCCCACAGGAGCTCACTGTCCTGCTTGAGGGGATGTCCAGGGGTTGAAAGTCTGTGGCTGTGCAAACTCCCTGGCAGAGAGTGGCTGGGGCACACTTGCTGCCTGAGGACAGCTGAGTGTTCTCTCTGCATGCCCAGCCACTCACTTTGGAGAGCCAGAGAGCTGCCTGGGTTGGCAAAGCCCTCTGAGATCATCCGGTCCAATCGGCAGCCCAACACCACCATGGCCGCTAAACCACATCCCAGAGTGCCATGGCCACACGGTTGTGGAACACCTGCAGGGCTGGGGACTCCACCACCCCTCTGGGCAGCCTGTGCCAATCCCCTGACCACTCTTGCAGCAAAGCAATTTTTCCTCTTCTCCAACCTAAGCCTCCCCTGGCACAATTTCAGGTCATTTCCTCTCCTTCTAGCACCTGATCCTAGAGAGAAGCGACCAAGCCCCACCTGGCTCCAACCTCCCTTCAGGTGCTGGCTCCCGGCTCTGGTGCTGTGCTCTGCACAGCTGCAATCACAGCCTGGGAGCGCCTTAAAGGGCACCGCTCGCAGGACGTGAAACCCCAGCTGGAAAGAAGTCACAGGACAGGGAAGGAGAGGAAAGGGAAGGGGCAGTCACCAACGATGCCAGGTCTCCGGAGCCCCCCGGGAGCTCGGCGCAGGGGGTGTGGGGCGGGCAGCAGGAGCTGTGCGCTGCGGGCCGGGCCCCGCGCAGCGCTGCGCTGCGGTGCGGTGCGGTGCGTACGTACCGTGCGCGCCCGGCTGAGCAGCGAGCGCAGCAGGTCCTTGACGCTGTTGGCTTTGTTCCTCTGGAAGATGACAGTGGCCTGAGTCTGCCCAGCCAAGGTGAAGAGAGGTGCCCCAGGCCAGCCCAGCTCCAGCTCCGGAGGGTGCACGTCGGACATGAGGGGGAAGTAGGTGCCCGATGTCAGTTCGGAGTTGAGGGAGGATCTGTCTCCGGGGTCCGCATCCCCAGGGTCGGCCTCTTTGTCTCTGGTGGCGCTGGCAGCCGGGAGGCTTTGGTTCCGCTGCTGGCTCATGTACTCCATGTCCAGGAGCGAGAGGAAGGGCAGCTCCCGCTCCTCGGCGAGGGCGCTCAGGTAGCCTGGCTCCCCCTGCTCCAGGAAGGCATCGACGGCCAGCCTGGCGGTCTCGCTGTGCTGCAGCACCAGCGGGCTGGGCTCCCTCCACCACGGCTTCCTCAGCTGCTCCAGGCGGCTCCTCAGCGGCCCGGACACCCCTTGCTGGACCCCATAGCTGCGGTGCAGCTGAGGTCTCACCTCTGCTGCTACGTAGTTGAACATAACCGGAGCTGGCGATGCCAAGAAGCGCCCCTCCAGCTGGGTTGGTCCTCTGCCCGACTTCAGGGTTCTTCTGCCCCTCTTGCGCTCCTGAGCTCCTCCCAACAGGTTCCTTCAGGACTCAGCATGAGCTCCACTCCTCCACATGGGAGTTAATCACCAGGTACAGCCTCCCACTCAGGGGGAGGAGCTGGTTTTGCTCAGCTGCCTCCCTTGGCATCCCCAGACACACACCTGACACTCGGTGCTTGGAGTGTCCCTTTTGCAAGGGGAGGAAGATCAGCTCCTCAAGATGCTCCTTCCCTTTCCAGGGCTGCCCTCCCCTTCTCTCCGCAGCAGTCCCCACCCTGGGCCAAGCAAGCTCTGACCTGTTTTGTCCCTCACTGTGCTCGCAGTGGAAATGCAGATGCTGAAACTTGTTCCTGCTTGAAATTTGTTCCAAATCAAACCTGCTGCTTGGTGTCAGTTAGGCTGGAAAACAAACTCCCCGAGTGGGTAACCAGGCTGGGCCAAGAAGCCAGAGCTAATGTTCCTCCTCAGATGTTTTGGGGAGCCTAGGTTCTGACAGACTGGCACCTGGCAGAGAAGCCAAATGTGACCTCTTTTGATGTTGCTGTAAACAGAATAGAATAGAATCAACCAGGTTGGAAGAGAGCTCCAAGCTCATCCAGCCCAACCTAGCACCCAGCCCTGCCCAACCAACCAGACCATGGCACTAAGTGCCCCAGCCAGGCTTGGCTTCAACACCTCCAGCCACAGCCACTCCACCACCTCCCTGGGCAGCCCATTCCAATGCCAATCACTCTCTCTGACAACAACTTCCTCCTAACATCCAGCATGAACCTGCCCTGGCACAGCTTGAGGCTGTGTCCCCTTGTTCTGTCCGTGTGAAGCACAGCAGGAATCATGGAATCATGGCCTGGGAGGGATCTCTAAAGGTTGTGCAGTGCATTGGGTACCAAAGGCTACCAGAGCAGTAGCTCAGGTAGGCTTCTAGCACCTCCCTGCAGAGCCTTCAAGGAAAGGCCATGCAAAGTGTTGAGTCTGGTGCTAGGGCAGTGCTGATGCTCTCCACAGGCTGCCTCTCTGTGACTGGTTCACTTCAGCTGCCTCAAAGCTGTGTTTGGAGAAGTAGCAAATGCAGGCATCAACTGTGATTTCAGGTGCTGGGGGCAGGAGCACTCAGTGCAGGACAAGGAAAAATGTGCAGAGTGGGCACACAGGAGCCCACAGGCTTCCCCACCCAGGTCAGCTGGCTAAAGTCCACAGGGGCTAAGCAGAGGATGCAGGGCTGGCTGGATAGCTGATCTGATCATCTGGCCTCTTCTGCACAGGCCCCAGGCCCCTGTAAATGAAGTTCATCCAGGCTAGACAGAGCCATCTCAAAGCTCTGTGTCTGTTCTCTGCTCCACCAGGCTACAGGCAGTGGAGAGAGCCATGCCTGAGTGGGAACCTGCACAGCCAGGGTCCCAAGTCAGCTGGGATGAATCGTGTCCACAAGGGACTAGCACTCTCTGTGGACTGCAGCAATGTACCCAGGTGGCCAAGAGGACCACCAACATCCTGGTCTGGATCAGCAATGGTGAGGCCAGCAGGAAGAGGGAAGAAGTGATCACATCCCTGCATCAGCAATGGTGAGGCCAGCAGGAAGAGGGAAGAAGTGATCATGTCCCTGCATCAGCTATGGTGAGGCCAGCAGGAAGAGGGAAGAAGTGATCATGTCCCTGGAACAGCAACGGTGAGGCCACACCTTGAAGCCTGGGCAGAGTTTTGGAGACCACAGTACAAGGACAGAGCAAGTCCAGAGAAGGGCAACAAAGCTGGGAACAGGGCTGGGGAGGAGCTGGAGGGGAGGGGTTGGTGTGGAGAAGAGGGGGCTGAGGGAGACCTCATTGCTCTCTACAGCTCCCTGAAAGGAGGCTGCAGGGAGCTGGGGGTTGGGCTCCTGCCTAGTTTCAGGTAATAGGAGGAGAGGAAATCTGAAATTGTGCCAGGGGAAGGTTAGGTTGGAGAGGAGGAAAAAATTCTTAGCTGCAAGAGTGGTGAGGGATTGGCAGAGGCTGCCCAGGGAGGTGGTGGAGTCCCCAGCCCTGGAGGTGCTCAAGAAAGCTGTGTCCATGGCACTGTGGGATATGTTTTGGTGGCCATGGTGGGGCTGGGTTGATAGTTGGAGCTGATGATCTTAGAGGGCTTTTCCAATCCAAACAGTTGCAGGGCTGTGGGATTCTCCTCCCTGGAAAGAGTGTGGTTACAAGGTTTGTTTTCTGCCAGACTGCTGCTGAGCCTGCAAAGAGATTTCCTCTGTCTCCAGCTGCTGGTTGGCAAGGATTTTGCTCTCCCTCCAGCAACTTCTCCTGAACCTCAGGACACAAAATCACAGCAGATGTCAACATTCCAGGCTGGGCTTCCCCAGTGCTGGTGGGGAGGGGCAAACACTTCTAGGGAGTGAGGGACCTCACCCTGCAGCAGACATCTGACACAGGTCAGATGAAAAGTGCCTCTTCCCTCCCGGCACTGAGCAGGAGAGCTCAGAGTGAGAGAGCTTCTTCATGAGACATCTAAAAGCAGGTCAGAGGGGACCCTGCCCCTGCCGGCTGGCAAACAGATGAGGGCCTCTGACCGGTGCTCCACAGGCTGATTGGCCGAGGCAGGATGTGGGAACCACATCAGCTGCAAGTGTTGGCTGCTCGCACCAGGGGAAAACTCCCTCTGGCTGAAGGCAGGGACCAAGTCCCCCTGTCAGGTCAGTGCCCCTGAGCTCGGCCAGGAGCAGCAGGCAGTGCTGCATTCCTGCATCCCGCTGCTCCCCACGCCAACACCTTCCCTGGGCTTTCCAAACGCTGGACCTGCTGCTTCCTGCCAAATTGTTTCATGACAGCACAGTTCTTGGAGAGCACTCACCTGGGGGCACGAGAAGCCAGGCAGATCTCACCCTGCCCTCTCTACTGCAGGCTGAAATCCTCCTCCCAAACATCACAGCACTCAGACTCACTCAACCAGAGGTGTTTCTGGAAGGCATCAGCACAGCAGTGTTGGGCTGAGCAGGTGCAAGCAGCAAGTGCAGCTGGGTGAGACAAGTCCTCATTTGAGCTGCTGCATGAAGATTTGTCTCAGCCCTGAAGCCACAGCCAGAGCAAAGTGTCCCAGAGGCCCACCCATGGCCCAGGCTTCTGTCCAAAGCTCCTCACCACAGCAGTACAGCATTAGGCTCTTACACACAGCAGCAGCAGCAGCAGACAAATTCATTGCTTCATGGTTGCCATTCCTGGGGCAAGACTCTTCCAAAGCAGAGGAGAGACAGGTTTGCACCCCCCCAGCTGGACGGGGCACTGGGCACCAGCTGCCAGCTAGAGGCCCAGTCTAACTGCTGGTGCTGGCAGGGCTGGTGCTGGCAGGGGTGATGCTGGCAGGGGGTGATGCTAGCAGGGGTGGTGCTGGCAGGGCTGATGCTGCTGGGGGTGGTGGTGGCAGGGGGTGATGCTGGCAGGGGGTGATGCTGGCAGGGATGGCACCGGCGGGGGTGATGCCGGCGGGGGTGGTGCTGGTGGGGATGATGCTGGTGGGGGTGGTGCTGGTGGGGATGATGCTGGCAGGGATGGTGCTGGCAGGGGTGGTGCTGGCAGGGATGGTGCTGGTGGGGATGATGCTGGCAGGGATGGTGCTGGCAGGAGTGGTGCTGGCAGGGATGGTGCTGGTGGGGATGATGCTGGCAGGGATGGTGCTGGCAGGGGTGATGCTGGCCAGGGGTGATGCTGGCAGGGATGGTGCTGGTGGGGGGTGATGCTGGCTGCCTGCCCAGGGCTGTGACCAGCAGGTAGGTTCTTTCCAAGAGACAGTCTGAGGTCCCTACCACCCACGTGCCACGCAGAGAAGCCAATGTGTGGCCAGTGTCACTCTGGTGGCCCTTCGAGGTCGATCCCTGAGCGACTCAGGCTGTCAAGTCACAGCTGCCATGAGAAGGACCACAGTGAGCCTCTGTCCCAGGCTGCTGCCCTGCAGTGAGCAAGTGAAAAAGCACTTTCAGACACCTCCTCTTGCTCCTCTCCTTCCCAGGGAAACGCAGAGGAATAAACCTGGGCATTGTAACCCCAATGGCAGGAAGAGGGCAGGAGGGGAAGGATGTGGGACAATGAGCAAAGCCACCTGAGCCGCCTGGTGTTGACAGGATGTGGAGCAGCCCTGGAGGCTGGCAGGCTGCCTGAGGAATGAAGGATCCCTGCTCGCTCTTTTAGTCAGTGACATAATGAAGGCTTTGCAGGTGCAGGGCTCCTTGCTTCCAAGGGAGTTCTGAAGGAGCTCTTCCCTCCTGGGAGAGCTGCAGGAGCACACAGCAGGACCCATACAGCCTCAGCAGCACCGGGCAGGGTCCTTCTACATGAGCACATCTGCACAAGACCACGAGAGCAGCACAGAAGATACTTCTGGTTCACACTTACTCTGCCCCAGGTCCCTCAGGCTGCTTATTGCCACTTGACCCAAACTGCCTGGCTGCCCTCAGCACCTGGAGCAGAAGGTGCAAGTGTGCTCATGTCAGCTCCTGCTCTGCACTGCCAGCAGAAGGATGAGGCCCAAACCTCTCTGCTGTGGCACAGAGGAGCAGAGCAAGCTGTCAGGCAGGTCGAATGGCTGGAAGCAAAACAAGTTCTCCCTCAACATGTTCAGCAACTTCAGGAAGAGCTCTAGTAGGATGCAGAGAACAGCTCTGAAGAGCTGCAGAAGGGGCAGTGGTTCAGACAACGCTCACCAGAGGGATGTGGGAAGGATCCTGGCACTGCACTGGGGCAGCTGCCCCAGCAGAGTGCAGGAGGTCAGACAACCCTCGGCAGCAGGGGGTGATGGCAGCGAAGAGAGGAGGAGGCACAACTCTCTGAGCCTGTCCCTCACCAACACTGAGCCTCGGGGTCTTTACTATGCCCTTGGCAGCTTCTCCTGGCTCCTGGGCCAGCTCTGCCCTCACCTTGACTTCTCAGACCTTCTCAGACTGAATGGCTGAGAGCAGCCCTGAGGAACAGGCCCTGGGGGTCTGGGGTGATGAAAAGCTCAACAGGAGCCTGCAGTGTGAGTGCAGCCCAGACAGCAACCCTGTGCTGGGCTGCAGCAAGAGCAGTGTGGGCAGCAGGGCAAGGGAGGGGATTCTGCCCCTTGGCTCTGCTCTCCTCAGACCCCACCTGCACTCCTGGGTGCACTTCTGGAGCCTCCAGCACAGGCAGGACATGGAAGTGTTGGAGCCAGTGCAGAGGAGGCCACCAAGATGCTGAGAGGGCTGCAGCAGCTCTGCTGTGAGGACAGGCTGAGAGAGTTGGGGCTGTGCAGCCTGGAGAAGACTTGGAGGAGAGCTTGGAGTGGCCTTGCAGGATCTGAAGGGGGCTCCAGGAGGGCTGGGGAGGGACTATTGACAAGGGCTGGGAATGAGAGGAGGATGAGGAATGGGTTTGAAGTGGCAGAGAGGAGATTGAAAGTGGATGTTAGGAAGAAGTTCTTTGCAGTGAGGATGGTGAGAGACTGGCACAGGTTGAGAGTGGTGAGACACTGGCAGAGGTTGCCCAGGGAGGAGTGGCTGAGCCACTGCCAGGCTCTGCTGCCATCCAGTGTGACCTGGGCAAGCTGAGAGCTGGGCTGAGGGGAACCTAAAGAGGTTCAGCAAGGGCAAATGGAAGGTCCTGCCCCCGGGGAGGAAGAAGCTCCTGCAGCAGCACAGCTGAGGGGGGACCTGCTGGGAAGCAGCTCTGTGGGGAAAGGCCTGGGAGTGCTGGGGGACAGCAGGATGAGCAGGAGCCAGCAGTGAGCCCTTCTGGCCCAGCAGGCCGAGGCCATCCTGGGGTGTAGCATGGAGAGTGTGGCCAGCAGCTGAGAGAGGTTCTCCTGCCCCTCTGCTCTGCCCTGGTGAAGTTGTCCCTGAAGTCCTGTGTCCAGTTCTGGGCTCTTCAAGAGGGACAGGGACCTGCTGGAGAGGGGACAGCAAAGGCTGCTGAGGGGACAGGAACAGCTCTGATGAGGGAAGGCTGCAGTGCCCGATGAGGAATGGCTGAGCCATTCTAAGTGTGGAAGAGCCTGAGGAGATCTCACCAGTGCTGATCGGTACCCACAGGGTGCCTGGCAGGAGGGTGGCACCAGGCTTTGTTCAGTGGACAGGACAAGAGCTGATGGGCACAGATTTGAACACAGGAGGTTCCACCTGAACTAAAGGAGGAACTTCTTTACTGTCAGGGTGCTGGAGCCCTGGAGCAGGCTGCCCAGAGAGGCTGTGGAGTCTCCTGCTCTGGAGTCACTCAAACCCACCTGGCTGTGTTCCTGTGCAGCCTGCTCTGGGTGACTCTGCTCTGGCAGGGGTTGGACTCCATCTCCAGAGGTCCCTGCCTCTGCCATTCCATGTGTGGGGGACCCTCAGCTGTGGCTGCAGAGGTGACTTCACCCACAAGCTGCTGGCAGTGGCATGTCCCCAGCCTTGCCACACACCCCTCAGAGCAAGGGCTCCTGTGCTACACCCAGCCCTTGTTTCCAGGTGACGAATGGCTGCAGAGTCAAATCCTCTCTGGTCCTCTGCAGCCTCCTCTGTGCTCTTCCTAACAGACTCCCTTTTAGCTCAGACAGTTCCTGCCTTATTCTCTTCCCAGGCCCCACACACTCCTGTCCAAAACACACCCTGAGGGCTGGCTCAGCTCTGCAGCAGCAGCCTGGGTGAAGTCCTTCATGGCACAAGCAGCCAGGGTCACACAGCCACCAGCAGTGCCAAAGCAGATGCCAGCCACCAGGAACTGGCACTGTGACACATGGAGCCTCCTGCCCATACACACAGGAAAGGGTTTGCCTGGCCCCTGGGCAGAGCACAAAAGGCACTGCCACCTCCAGGCTTGTCCTGCCATGAATACTGCTCTGCTGCTGCCTGCACATCCCCAGCCCCACAGACAATCAGAGAATCACCAGGTTGAAGAGAGCTCCAAGCTCAGCCAGCCCAACCTAGCACCCAGCCCTGCCCAACCAACCAGACCATGGCACTAAGTGCCCCAGCCAGGCTTGGCTTCAACACCTCCAGGCACAGCCACTCCACCACCTCCCTGGGCAGCCCATTCCAATGCCAATCACTCTCTCTGCCAACAACTTCCTCCTAACATCCAGCCTAGACCTGCCCTGGCACAGCTTGAGGCTGTGTCCCCTTCTTCTGTCCCTGGCTGCCTGGCAGCAGAGCCCAACCCCACCTGGCTACAGCCTCCCTGCAGGGAGCTGCAGACAGCAATGAGCTCTGCCCTGAGCCTCCTCTGCTGCAGGCTGCACACCCCCAGCTCCCTCAGCCTCTCCTCACAGGGCTGTGCTCCAGGCCCCTCCCCAGCCTTGCTGCCCTTCTCCAAACACCTTCCAGCACCTCAACATCTCTCTTGAATTGAGGGGCCCAGAACTGGCCCCCAGACAGCCCCAGCTCACTCAGTCACTCCTCATAAGCTTTATTCTGCAAGGCTGAGAGGAGATTTGATCCATGGTTATAAGTATCTGAGGGGTGGCTCTTTCCAGTGGTGTCCTATGACAGACCAAGGAACAACACAAACTGGAACCCAGGGGGTTCCACCTCAGTGTAAGCAGAAGCTTCTTTGGTGTGAGGATGCTGGAGCCCTGGAGCAGGCTGCGCAGAGAGTCTGTGAAACCTCCTTCTCTAGAGCTTTTCAAGCCCCATCTGGATGTGCTCCTGTGTGACCTGCCCTGGGTGATCCTGCTCTGGCATGGGGCTTGGTCTCAAAGGTCTCTGGAGGTCCTTTCCAGCCCTTACCATTCTATGATTCAATGGCTCATGCAGTGCCAAGGTATTGCCCATATCCTGAGACAGCAAAGAGGAGGCCCAGCCTCATTTAGAGGGGCTGTGTCCCACAGTGCACTCCCACAGCTTCTCAGAGGCTGCTGAGCAGGACCAGCACAGGAGTGCTCAGTGTGCCTCATGCCCAGCCCTGCTGCACCAGGGAATGAGCACTGCTGCTGAGCTGCTGTGTTCTCTGCACTGGAGACCACTGCAAAACCCAGCCTAGAATGAACACCTCCTCAGAACAGCTGGCACTGTGCAGGGGGAGCAGGGCACCAGTGGGGGCTTTTGCATGCCATGTAAGCTCTGGCCACAAACAAGCAGTAAGAAGCAGGCTGTAGAGGGACCTGATGGACTTGCAGCAAGAGGTGCAAGCCTTCAGTGACCAGAAAGCTGAATCTGTTGAATCAGGCATCTGCCCCAGAGCAGCATTCAGGCAACCTCTAAATCCACACCCAGAGAGAGCACCTCTTGATCTTCACATCCTTGGGGTGGCTGAGCAATGCCTTGAGAGAAAGCTTCAGTGAGGATGTATGAGCAGCAGAGGGGCTGCCTGCCCTCTGCCCAGCTCTTGAAGCCCAGCACATCAACATTCAAGAGCTGCAGACTGCTGTCAGCACCTTTCTTCTGTTACTTATTACAGAAGCACAGCCTGGTCGGGGCTGGAAGGGACCTCTGGGGACTCTGGAGTCCAGTCCCCCTGCCAAGGCAGGGTCACCTACAGAGGATCACACAGGAACAGCCCATGCAGGCTTCAAATGTCTCCAGAGGTGGAGACTCCACCACCTCTCTGGGCAGCCTGCTCCAGTGCTCTGCCACCCTTACATTAAAGAAGTTCCTCCTCATCTTTAAATGAAACTTCTTATGTTCAACTTGTGCCAGGTCCCCCTTGTCCTGTCACTGGGCACTGCTGACAAAAGCCTGGTCCCATCCTCCTGACACCCACCCTTGAGGTGTTGATCAGAATTTATGAGATCCCCTCTCAGGCTTCTCTTTCCCAGGTTAAACAGCCCCAGTCCTCTTCAGCCTTTCCTCACAAGAGAGATGTTCCAGTCACAGGCTCCCAGGATGTTAGGGGTTGGAAGGGACCCAAGCTGGGCTACAGGCCTGGGGCAGTGTGGCTGGAAACTGCCTGGCAGAAAGGGACCTGGGGGCTGTAATGGGCAAGCAGCTGACCAGGAGCCAGCAGTGCCCAGGTGGCACAGAAAGCCAATGGCATCCTGGCTGGGATCAGGAATGCTGTGCCCAGCAGGAGCAGGGAGGGGATTGTCCCCTGGCACTGGGCTCTGGTGAGGCCACAGCTCAGGAGCTGTGTCCAGTTTGGGGCACCTCAGTACAAGAGAGATGTGGAGGTGCTGGAGGCAGTGCAGAGGAGGGCAGGGAAGCTGGGGAAGGGCTGCAGAAGAGATCTGCTGAGGAGAGACTGAGGGAGCTGGGGATGGTTGGTGTGAGGAGGAGGAGGAGGCTGAGGGCAGAGCTCATCACTGCCTACAGCTACCTGAGAGGAGGCTGTGCAGAGGTTGGTGCTGGTCTCTTCTCACAGGTACTTAGTGAGAGAAGAAGAGGGAATGGCCTCAAGCTGCAGCAGGGCAGGCTTAGGCTGGCCATGAGGAGAAGTCCTTTGGCAGCAAGAGTGGTCAGGCACTGGCACAGGCTGCCCAGGGAGGTGGTGGAGTCAGCAAGGCTGGAGGTGTTTGAAGGTGGTTTGGATGTGGTGCTTGGGGCTGTGGCTTAGGGTGAGCCTTGCAGAGTAGGGACATGGATTAGGCTTGGGCATCCTGAGGGGCTTTTCCCACCTGTTTCTGTGATTCTATGTTCTGCATCCCACTGCTCTTCACACCCAAAGGCTGTCAAATACTCCCCAAACACAGCATGAGGAAAGCAGCTTCAGGAGGAGCAGTCACAGCCAGGCACAGTCACAGCCACACTGCTGGCAGGTGAAGGATTCACCAAGTGAGCATCAGTGACACAATCAGGGATCAGTGACATAAATCAGGAATCTGACACTAATGAAGGATCAGTGAAATGCAGGATCAGTGTCAGAAACCAAGGATCGGTGTCACAACTGAGGGATCAGTGTCACAACTGAGGGATCAGTGTCACAATGAGGGAGCAGTGCCACAAATGAGGGAGCAGTGTCATGACTGAGGGATCAGTGTCACAGAAGAAGCATCAGTGTCACAGAAGAGGGAGCAGTGTCACAGAAGAGGGAGCAGTGTCACAAAGCAGGGAGCAGTGTCACAGAAGAGGGAGCAGTGTCACAGAAGAGGGAGCAATGTCACAAAGCAGGGATCAGTGTCACAAAGCAGGGATCAGTGTCACAAAGCACGGAGCAGTGTCACAAATGAGGGATCAGTGTCACAAATGAGGGATCAGTGTCACAAAGCATGGATCAGTGTCACAAAGCAGGGAGCAGTGTCACAGAAGAGGGAGCAGTGTCACAGAAGAGGGAGCAATGTCACAAAGCAGGGATCAGTGTCACAAAGCAGGGATCAGTGTCACAAAGCACGGAGCAGTGTCACAAATGAGGGATCAGTGTCACAAATGAGGGATCAGTGTCACAAAGCATGGATCAGTGTCACAAAGCAGGGAGCAGTGTCACAGAAGAGGGAGCAGTGTCACAAAGCAGGGAGCAGTGTCACAGAAGAGGGATCAGTGTCACAAAGCAGGGAGCAGTGTCACAGAAGAAGGATCAGTGTCACAAAGCAGGGAGCAGTGTCACAGAAGAAGGATCAGTGTCACAAATGCAGGAGCAGTGTGACAAAGCAAAGATGATCACCTTCAATGTGTAAGAGTTTGCTTCGCCCTTGAGCTGCTCTCAGGTGGTTGACTGCTCCCCAGAGCACCCCCAGCAAAGAGAACTCCAAGCCCAGGCACTGCAGCCAGACTGACTTTTATTATTGACCAGGGGTTGAGACAGGAGAGAAATGCAAACTGTTGATGTCACTGCCCTGGGAGCAGCCTAGGGAAGCATCCACCCACACAGCACACCTCAGCCTCTGCTGATGTCACCAGTGGAGCTCCTCCTGTAATTACTATGTTGGCCTAATTTGCCTGCAGAGCCAGATCAGGTTTTCACTGGGGGGGGTTGGTAGGTCTTGGAGCACTGTTCAGGGTGGGTGGAGGTCAGCAGAGTCCTGTCCCATTGAGGGCTACAGACAGAAGCAGATTTCTTTTCAGAAGGAAATTTTTGGACCACAGCTTTGAAATAATCTGGAGATGGCAGCAAGGCAGACTAAAGGCCAGGTACTGAGACAGCTTCCAGTGACAGCTTCCAGTGACAGCTTCCAGTGACAGCTTGGCTGCATGCAGAACCTTCTTCCCATTAGGATGCCCAGAGCCACAGAGGATGAGTGGGGACCATGAACCATTCTCTGCATTCTCCTCTCCTTGTGCAACAGAGCAGAGAGTTCCTAAAAGGGATTTTCACAGAACCCTTCAGAACCTCTTAAAGCAATTCTCAACCTCTCTAAAACAAGTGTGGCCCATTCCAGCTCCAGCCCAGGCCCTGGAAATGCTTTGATGTGCAAAGCTCAGTTTGCATTTCAGCCATTCAGAGAGCAGAGGGCCACTGCTGGACCTCTCTGCAGCAACTCTGCAAAGGAGGCAAAGGGCAGAAATGTCTCCTTGAGCTAAGTCCCAGAACAACACCTGGCTTGCAGAGGCAGCAGGCAGGGCTGTCACTCAGAGGTCGGTAGCTAGCATTTATTTGCAGGGGCAGATGCAGGAGAGTGTGGCTGTCCCACCTGCCACCGAGGGAGGCACCAGGCACAGGAGAGCTAATTCACTATTTTCTTCTCAGCAGCAGGTTTTGCTTCCTGTCACCCCACGGCCTCAGCCCAGTCCCGTTTCAGGCATGCTCCCCAGGCTGGTCTGACAGACTGATAGGAAGTGCAGGAGCTCTCAGAGTCCTTCGTCGTTGTAAACAGGGGAGAGAGGCTTGAGGATGCTGCGGGCGTTGTCCTCCACCAGCGGCCGCCAGCTCACCTCCCCGGTCAGCAGCAGGTCCTCCCCGCTCAGCGCGTCCAGGTGCTGCACCTGCAGGGACACAGCCTTAGTGCCAGGGGCCACACACCTGCCAGGCGGCATCCAGCTCCAGCCCCTGCCATGGGCAGGGACACCTCACACCAGAGCAGGCTGCCCAGAGCCACATCCAGCCTGGCCTTAAACACCTTCAGGGATGAGGCTTCCACCACCTCCTTGGGCAACCTGTGCCAGGCTCTCACCACCCTCATGCTGAACAACTTCTTCCTAAGGTCTGATCTCTGTCTCCTCTCCTCCAGCTTGGATCCATTCCCCCCCAGTCCTGTCACTACCTGACACCCTCAGAAGTCCCTCCCCAGCTTTCCTGTAGCCCCCTTCAGATACTGGAAGGCCACAGTAAGGTCTGCTTGGAGCCTTCTCCTCTCCAGACTGAACACCCCCAACTCTCTCAGCCTGTCCCCATAGCAGGGCAGCTCCAGCTCTCTGCTCATCCTCGTGGCCCTTCTCTGGACATGTTCCAGCACCTCCTGATCTTTCTCGTTCCATCACCCATTCAGGTGTGAAACAAGAGCAGGGTAGACTCAGACTGGACATTAGGAAGAAGCTGTTTCCCGTGAGGGTGGTGAGACACTGGAACAGGTTGCCCAGAGAAGCTGAGGATGCCTTAAGCCTGGAGGTGTTCAAGGCCAGACTGGATGAGGCTTTAAGCAACTTAGTTGAGCAGGATGCTCATGGCAGGGGTTGGAACTGGATGACCTTTAAGGTGCCTTCCAACCCAAGCCATTCTGTGATCCTATGAGTGAAGCTCCCCAGGAGCTATGCCAACAGGCTGCTCGGCAGGACAGGGAGGTGTCAGTTTGCTTTGCCATTTGAGTGACACAGCAAAGAGGAGAACTCCTGCAGCAGGCTGGGAGATAAGGATCTGCAGATCCACTCAAGGTAACTGTGCCAGGGCTTCTACTAACACCTCAGCTAATGCCTCCTCTGGACACAGAGGAGCCAGGCAAGCATGACTCACTTGCTCTTCCTGGCAGGTAAGGCAGCTGACACACTGCTGGTACCATCATCTGCATGGAGTGCTCATCAAGCTGCTCCCACACAGACCAAGGCTCTGCACTAGGGGAGAAAAGGCTGCCCAGCAGGGAGCACCTGAGCCCTCTAGTAGGAGCTGAGGTCAACAGGGAGTGAGCCTTCATGGCTGCAGTACAAGAAAGGCTGTAAAGGAAGTGTCAAGGTGCAGTGTAAGCAAAGGAGAAAACCTCTTGTCACACACACAGAGTTGAGCTGCTGCCACAGGGCACTGCAAAGAGTGTGGGAGGAAGGAAAAAAGAAAGTCCATCAGAGGTCAGTAAAAGACAAAGCACCACCCGGGCCAGGAAGCCCAAGCAGCAGCTTGCTAGATCTGCCCAGGCAAGCTGTCCCCAGGCCTGCTCTGATCTGGATTCTTCTCACAGAATCACAGCATGTCAGGGGCTGGAAGGGACCTCCAAAGCTCACCTGGCCCAGCCCCCCTGCCAGAGCAGGGTCACCCAGAGGAGACCACACAGGAACACATCCAGGCAAGTCTTGAATATCTCCAGCGAAGGAGACTCCACAGCCCCCCTGGGCAGCCTGCTCCAGGGCTCTGGCACCCTCACAGGGAAAAAAATCTTCCTCAGGTTCACATGGAGCCTCCTCTGCCTCAACTTCCACTCACTGTCCCCTGTACTGGCACTGGGCATCATCACCCAGCAGAGCCTGGCTCCAGCCTCCTGGCACCCCTTACATATTTATAAGCATTAATGAGGTCACCTCTTAGTCTCCTCCTCTCCACGCTCCAAACTCCAAGTTCCAGCTGCCTCATAAGCAATGGCAGGTCCAGGCTGGATGCTAGGAGGAAGTTCCTGGCTGAGAGAGTGATTGGCATTGGAATGGGCTGCCCAGGGAGGTGGTGGAGTGGCCGTGCTTGGTGGTGTTGAAGCCAAGCCTGGCTGGGGCACTTAGTGCCATGGTCTGGTTGCTTGGGCAGGGCTGGGTGCTAGGTTGGGCTGGGAGCTCTCTTCCAACCTGCTTGATTCTATGATTCTATGTTCAGCTTCCTTAATCACCTTTGTGGCTCTGTGCTGGACTCTCTCAAGCAGCTCCCTGCCCTTCTTGAATTGGGGGCCCCAGACCTGGACACAGTACTCCAGCTGTGGCCTCAGCAGGGCAGAGCAGAGGGGCAGGGGAACCTCTCTGACCTACTCACCACAGCCCTTCTAACACACCCCAGAATGGCACTGGCCCTCCTGGCCACAGGAGCACACTGCTGGCTCGTGGCCATCCTTCCATCCACCAGGACTCCCAAGTCCTTCTCCCCTTCAGTGCTCTCTAGCAGCTCAGTCCCCAGCTTATTCTGCTCCCTGGGGTTGTTCTTCCCCAGGTGCAGGACTCTACACTTGCCCCTGTTGACCTTCATTCCATTTCTCCCTGCCCAGCTCTCAGCCCAAGTCTCTCTGGTTGGCAGCACAACTCTCTGCACTCAGCCACCAGCAACTAACATTCACTACCAGGCACTGCTAGAGGCAGGGCCAGCAAGAGGCTGTGGGGAAGATCTCTCACACAGCTTGCAGAAACAACAGAAGATTTGACAAGCAGCTCCTCAACAGAGGAAGGAGCACCCCAAAGGCCACAGAGGGTCTGACAGCAGCTGCCCTGGCAGGAGAGAAACACAACACATGCAGACAATGGTCTTTGTCCTTGTTTGTTTCCCTTCCCTCTCCAAATGTGTTAGTTGAGGAATTTTGAGCCTGAAGATGATTGAACAGCCCCAGAGAGACTTCTCTTCCATAAACCTTGCCAGTGGCTTGGGCACCCAGAGCAGCTGTAGGCTGCCAAACCACTCATGGCAACACCAAGTCCCCAGTGAACAGCTCTTTCCTCGCTCACTTCTCATATGCTTCCAAATTCCCCAGAGCTGTGCTCTCAAAGGGCAGAGGAAGTGACTTAAAGCAGGTTTTTCACTCAGGTGCACAAGCTGGAAAACCTGGACAAAGAGTTTGGTGTCAGGAACTGGTAACTGGAGCTGATGTTGGGGCTGGTCTGATGGTGAGAACCATTTGCAGTGCCCATGCTGCTCTACTCTCAGGCTGCAGTTTGAAAGCTCATGGCTGGTCTGAGCCTCAGCTGTGCCCTGCCTGGACAGACAACATCCCCCTGCATGAAAGAAGCCTCTCATGGCTGGTCTGAGCCTCAGTTGTGCCCTGCCTGGACAGACAACATCCCCCTGCATGAAAGGAGCCTCAGTGCTGAGGATTGTTCTTGTCCTTGAGCAACCTGCTCTAGTGGAGGTGTCCCTGACTACAGCGGAGGGTTGGAGCTGGATGATCCTTGAGGTCCC
The DNA here is from genome assembly GCA_013400475.1 of Tricholaema leucomelas. Classification (NCBI taxonomy): domain Eukaryota; kingdom Metazoa; phylum Chordata; class Aves; order Piciformes; family Lybiidae; genus Tricholaema lacrymosa; species Tricholaema leucomelas. The sequence continues at coordinate 56,709 of WAAF01009554.1, read as the reverse complement.
TTCCAACCTAGACCACTCTGTGATACTATCAAGGAGGTTGGAACCAAGTGGGGTTGGGCTCTGCTCCCAGGCAACCAGCAACAGAACAAGGGGACACAACCTCAAGTTGTGCCAGGGGAGGTCTAGGCTGGATGTCAGGAGGAAGTTCTTCCCCCTAGGATCAGGGGCTAGAGAAGCAATGTTCTGAAACTGTGCCAGGGGAGGGTTAGGTTGGGGAAGAGGACAAATTTCTTGGGTGCCAGAGTGGTCAGGGATTGGCACAGGCTGCCCAGGGAGGTAATGGAGTTCCCAGCCCTGGAGGTGTTCCAGAAACATGTGTCCATGGCACTTGGGGACAGGGTTTAATGGCCATGGTGGTGCTGAGTTCCTGGTTGGACTGGATGGTGTCAGAGAGCTTTGCCAACCCAACCAACGCCGTGATTCTCTATCAATCCTCCCCACTGCTAGCAAAGAGCTGTTCTGTGTCATCCTTACTGCTCTTCCCTGAGCCTTCTGCCCCTGTGCTCAGCACTGCTCAGGACACACCTTGAGTGCTGTGTTCAGTTCTGGGCTCTTCAATTCCAGATGCTGGAAGGTGTTTGGAGAAGGGCAGCAAGGCTGGGGAGGGGCCTGGAGCACAGCCCTGTGAGGAGAGGCTGAGAGAGCTGGGGGTGTGCAGCCTGCAGCAGAGGAGGCTCAGGGCAGAGCTCATTGCTGTCTGCAGCTGCCTGCAGGGAGGCTGTAGCCAGCTGGGGTTGGGCTCTGCTGCCAGGCAGCCAGCAACAGAAGAAGGGGACACAGCCTGAAGCTGTGCCAGGGCAGGTCCAGGCTGGATGTTAGGAGGAAGTTGTTGGCAGAGAGAGTGATTGGCATTGGAATGGGCTGCCCAGGGAGGTGGTGAGTGGCTGTGGCTGGAGGTGTTGAAGCCAAGCCTGGCTGGGGCACTTAGTGCCATGGTCTGGGTGATTGGCCAGGGCTGGGTGCTAGGTTGGACTGGATGAGCTTGGAGCTCTCTTCCAACCTGCTTGATTCTGTGATTCCTCAGCCTGGTTTCCATCTCTCCTGCTGCTAAGCAGCCAGAGCAGACAAGACCCCAGCTGGGCAGGTCAGAAGTGACAACACTCTTTGATTCTCTAACCCTGCCTCGCAGTGCTGAGGATGTGTTTTACTTTCTGAAGCACTCCTGAGATGTTGCTAATGCAGCCCAGACCTGTGGGCCTCAGCCCTGCCTGCTAACAGACAGCTTAGAGCTCAGCAATGTGCACACAGGGCTGGGACTGCTTCTCTCCAGGGCACACCAGCAGCTGTGCTGGATCCTCCTCAGTGTGCAGCACTCCTCTGTGTGACTCCTGCTTCCTTACCAAGCACTGACAGCTTCTGTCCTGCCCTCTGCTTGCACAGAAGTGCAGCAGATTCTGTCCTGCCCTCTGGTTGCACAGAAGTGCAGCAGATTCTGTCCTGCCCTCTGCTTGCACAGAAGTGCAGCAGATTCTCCCCAGCCTCATCTTGTCTGCCCCCTGCCTACCTTCACTTCCCTGCAGCCTCATCGATGTTAACCGTCAGTGACCTCAAGCATTAAATCCAATCTTTCCCTTCCTGTGAAGCCCTCCAGCAGCCCAGAAGCATCCCCAGGCCCTCACAAAGCTCATGCCTTTACCTGCCATGGCATTCTGTCCAACACACACCAAAATACTCTCTCCAGACCTCCAGCTGGTGCTGAACACAGCACTGGAAACACTACAGAGAATGCTGCTGTAGAGGTTTGGGTCTTCAGTTCTCTGCCCAACTGCCTACACTCCTCCTGCAGAACCTCTCCCACCCCTCTCCTGTGCCTTGCACCCATCTGAATGCTATTGTACCAATGTTTCATAGAACCACAGAATGCACTGGGTTGGGAGGGACCCTCAAAGGCCACCTGGCCCAACCCCCCTGCAGCCAGCAGAGCCATCTCCAACTAGGTCAGGTTGCTCAGGGCCCTGTCAAGTTTGACCTCGAGTATCTCCATGGATGGGAGCTTCAGCACATCTTTGTTAGGCAAGCTGTCCCAGTGCTCCACCACCCTCACTGGGCACAGCTTCCTCCTGATGTCCAACCTAAATCCACCCTGTTGCAGCTCAAAGCCGTTGTCCCTTGTCCTGGCACTCCCAGCCCTTGGCAAAAGTCCCTCCCTAGCTCTCCTGAAGCCTCCTTCAGATATTTACATGCCACTGTAAGGTCTCCCTGCAGCCTTCTCTTCTCAGGCTCAACAGCCCCAACTCTCCCAGCCTGCCACAGAATCACAGAATGGGTTAGCTTGGAAGGGACCTCAAGGCTCAGCCAGTTCCAGCTCCCTGCCATAGGCAGGGACACCTCCCACTGGAACAGGGTCCTCAAGGCCTCATCCAGCCTGGCCTTGAACGCCTCCAGGGAGGGAACATCCACAACCTCCCTGGGCAACCTGTGCCAGTGTCTCACCAGAGGAGGTTCTCCAGCCCTCTGATCACCTTCATGGCCTCCTCTGGTCCCGCTCCAGCAGCTCCATGTCCTTCTTGTGCTGGTGGCACCACAGCTGGACACAGAATTTGAGGTGAGGCCTCAGCAGAGCAGAGAGGGGCAGAATCATCCCCCTTGACCTGCTGGTCCCACTGCTTGTGATGCAGCCCAGGCTGTGATTGACTTTCTGACCAAGAAACCTGACTCACTACTTTGTGCTGTTTCCTCCAGGTAGTAACTGAAAGAGACAGGAACAACCCTGGAAAAAAACAGCAACTTCTAATTCTTGCCCACAGAGCTCATCAGGAGACTTCCTGTTCTGTGGGAGGTTTCAGTAGCACAGAATGGCCTGGGTTGGAAGGAACCTCCAAAGCTCACCCAGCCCTGGTGAGCAGTCAGCAGGGACATCCTCCACTAGAGCAGGCTGCCCACAGCCCTGTCCAGCCTGACCTGGAATATCTCCAGGGCTGAGGCCACAGCCACCTCCCTGGGCAACCTGCTGCAGTCTGGCAGCAGCCTCCTGGTGCAGAACTTGCTCCTCACATCCAGTCTAAATGAAGAGGATCTCAACTCTGCCACATCCAATGTTAACTCTACAACAAGTTGCAGCCCATTCCACCAAGTCCCTCCATGGTACAGGTCTAAAACCCACGAGCAGGATTGCTCCCAAGATCCCCTGAGCTCCCCTGCAGCCATTCTCCATGGCCTATCAGCCAGGTTTTATGTCTTCATCTTTTTCTTCTGAATATTAAACTCAGGTCTCATTTTGAGGAGAACTGAGCTAAAGTAGGATGCAACAAAAGGAAGTCTTTGATGTTGTCCCCAGGAGGGTGCAGAGAGGCTGCCCCAGGAGCTGTGCCCTACCTGCTTGCGGACGTACTCCACGAGCAGCTCCAGGTGCCGAGGGTCCTCACAGTTCTTGTTAAAGAGGTTCCTCCACAGAGCTGCTGCCAGGACGTGGTCATCAGACAGGATTCCCTAAAGGAAGAACAGAGGGAGATGAAAAGCTGCATGTGGAGAGGCTCTGAGCACAAGACATTCACACTACCCAGCAGCAGGCCTGAGGATGGCACCAAGCTGTGTGGTGCAGATGGCACTCTGGAAGGGAGGGATCCATCCAGAGGGACCTGGGCAGCAGTGAGAGCTGTGCCCATGCCAGCCTCATGCAGTTCAACACCACCAAGTGCAAGGTTCCTCTACCTGAGTCAGGGCAATGCCAAGCACAGCTCCAGGCTGGGTGAGGAGTGGCTGAGAGCAGTGCTGAGGAGAAGGCCTTGGGGGGTCATTTGGTGCCAAAGTGCCCAGGAGCCAGCACTGGTGGCTGGCAGCCCAGAGCCAGCTGTGTGCTGGCTGCAGCCAGAGCAGGGAGAGCAGCAGCACAGGGAGGGGATTCTGCCCCTCCAACCTGCTCTGCTCAGCCCTCACCTGCACCACTGCCTCCAGCTCTGGGAACACAGCACAAGGAGGACCTGGAGCTGCTGGAGAGGCTCCAGGGGAGGCCACCAAGAGGAGCAGAGGCTGCAGAACCTCCCCTGTGGGGACAGGCTGGGAGAGCTGGGGCTGTGCAGCCTGGAGGAGAGAAGGCTGCAGGGAGAGCTGAGAGCAGCCTTGCAGTGCCTGAAGGGGCTGCAGGAGAGCTGGGGAGGGACTTTGGAGAAGGGCTGGGAGTGGCAGGCTGAGGGACAATGGCTTTGAGCTGGGAGAGGGGAGAGGGAGAGTGGAGATGGTGAAGAGATTGTTGAGAGTGAGGGTGGGGAGAGACTGGCACAGGCTGCCCAGGGAGGCTGTGGATGCCTCTTGCCTGGAGGTGTTCAAGGCCATGCTGGATGAGGCCTTGAGCACCCTGGGCTGGATGAGGCCTTGAGCACCCTGGGCAGGCTTTTGAGAGGGGTCCCACTGGATGAGCTTTAGGCTTCCCTCCAGCCCAACCCATTCTCCAAAGACACATGGCAAACATTTTTCCCATCTGCAGCACTCTGGTCACAAAATACTCTGCTTGTTCTTCATACCTCATCGTATCCAAAGAGAGCTGCATAGAAATTCTCTACCATACTTCTCATATCTTCCTTGAGAGCAACAGAATTCATCTGAAAAAGACAAGAGCAAACCCTTAGTACAGGCTTTAAAGAGGAGATGATGTGAAAATAGCAGTTTCACTCCAAGGAGGCAAGGCAGAAACAGAGCCTTGGCTGCCCTGGGTTAGGATTCACAGACCCACAGAAGGGGCTGGGCTGGAAGGCACCTCCCAGGCTCATCCAGGCCAAGCTCCTGCACTCAGCAGGGACATTCTCCACTAGAGCAGGCTGCCCACAGCCCTGTCCAGCCTCACCTTCAGTACCTCCAGGGATGGGTGTGCTAGTCTGAGGCTAGCTGGGATATTCTGGTGAGAGGGATGAGATGCTAGGCTGTGAACAGGAACCAGTGCTGATGGCTGCTGCACTCAGAGGCTCGCTGGGATGGATAAAAACAGGAACACAAAGCACAGCTCACACAGTTGCAGTGGCTCTCTGCCACAGCTGGTGCCTGCACTTCTCTCCCTAACCTGCTGTCTGTGTAACCAATCCTTCTGCTTCCTAACTCCCCCATGCTGAGCCCCCAAACTCACCTTGCACGTAAGGCAGACTCTGGGATAAGGTAGAGGGGTGGGAAGGAGGTGGAAGGGTGGTTGGGAGCCCCTCCTGGGGGCTCTGGTTTCTGGGAGGGCTGCTGTGTTTCTGTGTCACCTTTACCTTGTCTATGTCTGTCTGTAGCTGTAAATATTGTCACTGTCTGCTTGGATCTTGTGCTAAGCTGTGCATAGAAAGCTTCAGTCCTCAGCTTCAGCCCAGCTGAGTCTAGGCTGGGTGATTTCATAACCATCACAATGGATTTCAAGCACCATCCTGGGCAACCTGTTGCAGTGCTGCAGCAACCTCCTGGTGCAGAACTTGTTCCTCACAGCCAATCTCCATCTGCTCTGCTCTGCTTTGCAGCCATTGCCCTCGTCCTGGCCCTGCAGCCCTTTGGGCACAGTCTCTCTGCAGCCTGCTTGCAGCCCCTTCAGGCACTGGTAGGTCACTTTGAGGTCTCCCTGGAGCCTTCAGGCTGTACACCCCCAGCTCCCTCAGCCTGTCCCTGCAGCAGAGCTGCTCCAACCCCTAAGCATTTTTGTGGCCTCCTCTGGACCCTCTCCATCAGGTCCAGGTTCTTCCTGCATGAGGGCTCCAGATCTGGCTCCAGCCCTGCAGGTGAGGTCTCAGCAGAGCAGAGCAGAGCAGAGGGCAGGATCTCCTCTCTCCATCTCTGCCCACACTGCTCTGGATTCAGCCCAGGCTGCCCTTGGCCTTCTGTGCTGCAGGCTCACACTGCCTGCTCCTGTCCAGCTTCTCCCCCACCAGCACCCCCAAGCCCTTCTCCTCAGGGCTGCTTTCCATCCCCTCCTGCCCCAGCCTGTGTTGACAGTGAGGACTGCTCTGGCCCAGGTACAGATCCCTGCACCTGCTCCTTCAGGTGTCCATGAGGATGGCAGTGCAGCCACAGACTGCAGGACAACAGCAAAGGCAGCTCTGAGAACTGCACACAGTGGCAGAGGAGCTGGAATAAGGGGGGCAGAGCAAGGCTCAGGCAGCAGCACTGCCCCAGCTGTGTGCGCAGAGGAACAGCAGCAGCAGGGGAAGGAGCTAAGGCCAAGCTGCCCTGGCAGGGGCAGCAGAGGCTAACAAACGAAGGCTCTGCTGCATGGGAACTGCCTTCCAGCTTTCCCAGCCCTTCATTCACTCTCACAGGGCCTTTTTTTTTCCCAGAGACTGAGATTGTATGGCAGTGAAAGTGCTGCAGTGCTAAGGACGAGGCCCCATGCCCACCACTGCTCTTCCCTCTCTGTACTGACTTTGTCCTGCAGGAACTGCACAAATTCTGTTTCACAGAAGCACAGAGCCACAGCAGGTCAGGGGCTGGAAGGAACCTCCAAAGCTCATCCAGTCCAAACCCCCTGCCAGAGCAGGGTCACCTGCACCAGATCCCACAGGAACACATGCAGGGGGGTTTTGAATATCTCCAGAGAGGATTCCACACTCCCCTGGCAGCCTGCTCCAGGGCTCTGGCACCCTCACAGGGAAAAAAACTTCTCAGGTTCACATGGAACCTCCTATGCCTCAACCTCCACCCATTTCCCCTTGTCCTGTCACTGGCATCACCAAGAAGAGCCTGGCTCCAGCCTCCTGGCACTCACAGCACCTCAACAGAGGCTCAGACTACTACTGAACTTCGGGAAGAGCTCCTGATGCTCCAAGCTTCCTCTCCCTGTGCTGCAGCTGAGGATCAGGACAAGCCTGACTCTGTTTTCTCACTCAATTTCACAGCTGCTTAGATATTTGCTGCCTTGGCCTAAGCCACCACATTGCCTTGCAAAACTGAGCCCATGTGAGAGTCATAGATGGAAACCAGGCTGAGGAATCACAGAATCAAGCAGGTTGGAAGAGAGCTCCAAGCTCAGCCAGCCCAACCTAGCACCCAGCCCTGCCCAACCAACCAGACCATGGCACTAAGTGCCCCAGCCAGGCTTGGCTTCAACACCTCCAGCCACAGCCACTCCACCACCTCCCTGGGCAGCCCATTCCAATGCCAATCACTCTCTCTGCCAACAACTTCCTCCTAACATCCAGCCTAGACCTGCCCTGGCACAGCTTGAGGCTGTGTCCCCTTCTTCTGTTGCTGGCTGCCTGGCAGCAGAGCCCAACCCCACCTGGCTACAGCCTCCCTTCAGGTAGCTGCAGACAGCAATGAGCTCTGCCCTGAGCCTCCTCTTCTGCAGGCTGCACACCCCCAGCTCCCTCAGCCTCTCCTCACAGGGCTGTGCTCCAGGCCCCTCCCCAGCCTTGCTGCCCTTCTCTGGACACCTTCCAGCACCTCAACATCTCTCTTGAATTGAGGAGCCCAGAACTGGACACAGCACTCAAGGTGTGGCCTGAGCAGTGCTGAGCACAGGGGCAGAAGAACCTCCCTTGTCCTGCTGCCCACACTGCTCCTGAGCCAGCCCAGGATGCCATTGGCTCTGCTGCCCACCTGGGCACTGCTGCCTCCTCTTCAGCTCCTCTCTCCCAGCACCCCCAGCTCCCTCTCTGCCTGGCTGCTCTCAGACACTCTGGCCCCAGCCTGCAGTGCTGCTTGGGGTTGTTGTGGCCAAAGTGTAGAACCCTGCACTTGGCCTTGTTCAGTCTCATCCCATTGGCCTCTGCCCACCCATCCAGCCTGGCCAGGTCCCTCTGCAGGGCTCTGCTACCCTCCAACAGCTCCACACTGCTCCTAGCTTGGTGCCATCTGCAAATTGACTGATGATGAGCTGAACACAGAGCAAAATGAGATCACCTGCTAGGTGCAGAGTGGTGGCTGAAGGACTTTGTGTGTATTTCCCTCACCCAAATTCCATTGCTTTGGGCTCAGCTTTTACTTCTATCAACCAAATTATTTAATAAGCCCTTTTCAGAGGGCTAAGGTTCAAGTGGTAAAGCTTCTTTGTTGTACTCACTTTGAGTTGTGCTTAAGGCTGACAGCCTTGTGGCCATTAAGTCTGGACAAGAGAAGGTTGAGAGGGGACCTGATCAATGTCTGAGTCTGATCAAGGGCTGGGGGTCAAGAAGAAGGGGACAGACTCTTGTCAGTGGTGTCCTAGGATAGAACAAGAGGCAATGGACATAAAGTGGAGCACAGGAGGTTTGGGCATGAAGTGGAGCACAGGAGGTTTGGACATGAAGTGGAGCACAGGAGGTTCCACCTCAACATGAGGAGAAACTTCTTTGGTGTGAGGATTCAGGAGCCCTGGAGCAGGCTGCCCAGAGAGGCTGTGGAGTCTCCTTCTCTGGAGGCTTTCAAGCTCCAGCTGGATGTGCTCCTGTGTGACCTGCCTTGGGTGATGCTGCTCTGGCAGGGAGATTGGACTGGGTGATCTCCAGAGGTGCCTTCCAACCCTTCCCAGCCTATGATTCTTTGTACTGCCTCTCAGGAGAGATCCAGGAGACTGGAAGCATTTCTTTTCCCCAGATCTGGCCTACAAGCCCAGTGCAAATGCCAAGGATGGTTCTCCTCACAGCTGTGTGCCAGCAGGACACTCGTGTGTGCCACTGCACCCTGGAGATGGGCTTGGCACAAAGGGACTGCCCAGAGGAGTGCAGGGCAGGCCACCAGCCCTGCCATGGAACAGGCACTGCTGGGGGGTCGATGGGCAGCTTGTCCTCACCACACAGTCACTGGGTTGGAAGGGACCCTTGAAGGGCATCTTGTCCAACCCCCTGCAGTGAGCACCTCCAGCTAGGCTACACTGCTCAGGACCTCTAATGAATCCAGGGATGAGGCCTCAAGCACCTCTCTGGGCAGGCTGCTGCAGTTCATAGAATCATAGAATCAAGCAGGTTGGCAGAGAGCTCCAAGCTCAGCCAGCCCAACCTAGCACCCAGCCCTGCCCACTCAACCAGACCATGGCACTAAGTGCCCCAGCCAGGCTTGGCTTCAACACCTCCAGGGACAGCCACTCCACCAGAGGTCTTCCCTTGCTAACCATGCAGCAGCTTTGCCACCAAGACAGCAGTCAGGTTTTGCCATGCTGGGCTAGCAAAGCTCCACCTCCAGCAGTGCTCCACTCCACCACTCCCTTCAAGCCTCCATAGCAATGCACACACAGCAAGCCCAAGGACAACTCACAGAATCATAAATGGTCAGGGCTGGAAGGGACCTCAAGCATCATCCAGCTCCAACTCCCCTGCCATGGGCAGGGACACCTCACACTAGAGCAGGCTGCCCAGAGCCACATCCAGCCTGGCCTTAATCACCTCCAGGGATGAGGCTTCCACCACCTCCCTGGGCAACCTGTGCCAGGCTCTCAGCACCCTCATGCTGAAGAACTTCTTCCTAATGCCTAATCTTCTTCCTAACGCCTAATCTTCTTCCTAACATCCAATCTGAATCTATCCACTTCTAGTTCTGCTTCATTCCCCCCACTCCTGTCACTACCTGACACCCTCAGAAGTCCCTCCCCAGCTTTCCTGTAGCCCCCTTCAGACACTGCAAGGCCACAATAAGGTCTCCCCAGAGCCTTCTCCTCTCCAGCCTGCACACCCCCAACTCTCTCAGCCTGTCCCCAGAGCAGAGCAGCTCCAGCCCTCTGCTCATCCTCATGGCCTGCAGACAGGGCAGTGAGGGGNTGCTGCAGACAGCACAACCCCAACTCCCTCAGCCTGTCCCTTGGATACTGAAGGTCCACACTAAGGTCTCCTTAAAGTCTTCTCTGCTGCAGACAGCACAACCCCAACTCCCGCAGCCTGTCCTTTGGATACTGAAGGTCCACTCTAAGGTCTTCTCAGAGCCTTCTCTGCTCCAGACAGCACAACCCCAACTCTCTCAGCCTGTCCTTTGGATACTGAAAGGCCACCCTAAGGTCTTCTCAGAGCCTTCTCTGCTCCAGACAGCACAACCCCAACTCCCTCAGCCTGTCCTTTGGATACTGGAAGGTCACCCTAAGGTCTCCTTAAAGTCTTCTCTGCTGCAGACAGCACAACCCCAACTCCCTCAGCCTGTCCTTTGGATACCGAAGGTCCACACTAAGGTCTCCTCAGAGCCTTCTCCTCCCCTTTCATGTCAGTTACTGCGAGTTTTCCATGCATATAAGCTATTAAAATCCACACAGATGCTTTATAAGCTACCATGATTCAGAGCCTGCTTATTGCTGACTGTGAAAAAAAAAGAGAGAGAGAGGGAAAAAAAAACCCCAACCCTAAACAGAAAAAAAAAATCAGAGAGCAAAATGATGACTGCAACTTCTGTAATGACTTAATTAACTTTTTATTGAGTACATAAACTATGATGTCATTTCTAGGCAGCCATGCTCAGTGCATGGCAGAGATGCTGGTGCTGGGGGTGGGGGTTATTTTTCCTCCCTTCCCTCCCTCCCTCCCTCCCTTTTCCCCCCCTCAGTAGAACATAACTCCTAAACAAGCTGCACTTCTGCAGCTCTAATAAGGGGGAGCAGGTCTCATGTAACACACTCCATAAATTATCCTTTCCATTTTAAACCAAACAAATTCCAGGAGTTATTATAGATTTGCCACGCACTTTTTTATGGCACAATAAAAATGTTACCTCGAGGATTACTTAACACATACTACAAATGTTACAGCAGGCAACTGCAAGGGGCAAAGAAAACAAAACAGTCCCATTACAGAGACAGGTCCTGGGCTGGACAATTCCCCCCCAGGGAAGCAGCTTTCGATGCTGAAACCAAAGAGCAGCAGCTTGAAGTTAGCAAGAAACAGATTGCAGGAGGAGATGACCAAGTTATACAAACAGGACAATGAGGACACCTTAAAGGGACAGTTGAAAACTCAAAGCCTGCCTCTGGGGCTGGAGCAGTGTCTTAGGTAGTGACATTGGAGGCTGCCTTGGGGCTCTGGGCAGGCTGCTCTAGGGTAGGGTGTCCCTGGCCATGGCAGGGGGGGTTGGAACTGGCTGATCCTTGTGGTCCCTTCCAACCCTGACTGACTCTGTGATTCTGCAGTACACAACCAGCACTGGGTCAGCAGAAATGGTGTAGGATAAAGACTCCTTCCTTATGAGAGAAGAAAAAGGAGTAAATCCAAGCAGGGCTTGTTGGAAATGGCCTCTTTTTAAGCTTGTATATGTTCTGGCCACGGCTGAGTTTCACACTAACACAGAATGGGAGAGGTTGGAAGGCACCTCTGGAGGTCACCCAGAGCAGCATCACCCAGGGCAGGTCACACAGGAACACATCCAGCTGGAGCTTGAAAGCCTCCAGAGAAGGAGACTGCACAGCCTCTCTGGGCAGCCTGCTCCAGGGCTCCTAACACTCACACCAAAGAAGTTTCTCCTCGTGCTGAGGCAGAGCCTCCTGTGTTCCACTTGGTGTCCATTGCCTCTTGTCCTGTCCCAGGACACCACTGACAAGAGCCTGTTCCCTTCTTCTTGACCCCCAGCCCCCAGATATTTACAGGCATTGCTCAGGTCCCCTCTCAGCCTTCTCTTCTCCAGCCTAACCAGCCTGGCTGCTTACAACTCTGCTGATGCTCCCAAAAGCCTGCCAGACAATCCCCTAGCAACTTACTTAATCCTTACTAACTGCTAGTAAGGAGGGCAGAAAGCACCAACCCCTGGAGCTCTTGTAGGGACTTTGCCTTCTTTGGAACAAGCCAGTGCAGAGCTAGCACCAGAAGAAACTGCCAGCCCACAGGCTCAGCTGGCACACAGAACCAGCTGAGCTCCAAACAGGGAACACATTTCTGCTGCAGCTCTCACATGGACAAGACCTTTTCAAGCAAGGCAATGCAGAGCTCCCCTCCCTTCCTGCCACACATCACAACTTGACACTGAGAGGTTCCATCAGCCAAAATGCTGCCTGCAAGGCAACTGCAGCACAGGGCTGCTGAATTCCCATTGCTGTACTGCAGGAGGAGACCTCATCTGCAGCCTCAACAAGGTCAGTATGCATCCCAGCATTTCCATCCTGGGCTGGCTCAGGAGCAGTGTGGGCAGCAGGACAAGGGAGGTTCTTCTGCCCCTGTGCTCAGCACTGCTCAGGACACACCTTGAGTGCTGTGTCCAGTTCTGGGCTCCTCCATTGCAGAGAGATGTTGAGGTGCTGGAAGGTGTCTGGAAAAGGGCAGCAAGGCTGGGGAGGGGCCTGGAGCACAGCCCTGTGAGGAGAGGCTGAGGGAGCTGGGGGTGTGCAGCCTGCAGCAGAGGAGGCTCAGGGCAGAGCTCATTGCTGTCTGCAGCTGCCTGCAGGGAGGCTGTAGCCAGCTGGGGTTGGGCTCTGCTGCCAGGCAGCCAGGGACAGAAGAAGGGGACACAGCCTCAAGCTGTGCCAGGGCAGGTTTGGACTGGATGTTAGGAATAAATTATTCACAGCAAGAGTGATTGGCACTGGAATGGGCTGCCCAGGGAGGTGGTGGAGTCCCCATCCCTGGAGCTGTTTAAAAGGAGGCTGCATGAGGCACTTGGTGCCATGGATTAGTTAATTAGGAGGTGCTGAGTGACAGGTTGGACTCAGTGATCTGAAAGGCCTTTTCCAACCTGGCTAATTCTGTGACACAACAGCCAACTGCTGAGACTCTCTGCTCTGTCAGACCACCGACTGGTAGGGGTTGGATCTCTGGAGATCATCCAGTCCAACCCCCTGCCAGAGCAGGGTCACCCAGGGCAGGGCACACAGGAACACATCCGGGGGGGTTGGAAAGTCTCCAGAGAAGGAGGCTCCACAGCCTCCCTGGGCAGCCTGCTCCAGCCTCCAGCACCCTCACAGGGACAAAGTTTCCCCTCCTGTTCCCATGGCTCCTCCTCTGCTTCAGCTGGCACCCAGTGCCCCTTGTGCTGCCCTTGGCCATCCCTGAGCACAGCCTGGCTCTGCCCTGCACATCTTTATCAGCAGCAATGAGCAGGCTCCTCTGCTCCAGCTAAAGAATCTCAGCCAGCTGCCTCAGCCTGGCCTCACAGGAGCTGTTCCAGCTGATCCATCACAGTATCCACTCCCTGCTAAGGTTTTGTATTCTAACAACATTTCCAGGATGGAGCACACGTGCTGGAGATGGGAGGAAACACCTGATGGATGAGCAGAGCTTTTGAAGGCCAAGCTGCTCTATCCCAGAGTGCCAGGCTGGAAGGGACCCCAGGGATCAGCTGCCCCAAGCTCTCCAGCTGCCAGCAGAGCTGCCAGGAGCTGCCCCAGCACCCTGCCAAGCTGAGCCTCCAAACTGCCCAGTGCAGGGCACTGCACTGCTGCCCCTGGGAGGTGATTCCAGTGCCTGACTGTGCTGATGGGAAACATTTCCTTCTGCACTGCAGTGGCAATGTCCCCAGCAGCAACCTGTCCCCACCAGCCCTTGTCCTTCCCATGGCACTGCTTGTCCAAAGGGAGTCTCCATCCTGCTGGGAGCCTCCCTCTATGGCCTGGTCCGTGGTATATAAAAGCTGCTCTAGGAGGAGTCCATGTTAAAGCCTGTTGGTGGACTGAGCACTTTGGTTTGTAGTGAATCTCCTCCCAGTCCCCAGCCCCCATGCGTTGGTCCACACCACAGAGCAGTCTCAGCCTGTGAGATGTGCTCTGATGTGCTCTGCCTGCTGGGGGCATTCAGCTGAGAGGAGCAGCCAGAAGCAGTGGAAGGTACAGCCCTGTGGAGCAGGATCACCAAACCCCCTTCCTGTCAGCCCACAGCCAATGCCAGGGCAGACACAGCTGTGATGCCCAGGGGCTAGCTACTGGAAGCACTTTAACAGGAGAGTCTTTCTGTTATCATTCTTGCCAGCAGTTGCCCCCTCAGCTGCTGAACCACACCAACGCAGCCACACAAGTGTCCCTTCTGGCTTTGGAGTCCAACTGCACCTTCTGCAAGTGCTGATCACTGCATTCCATGCAGGAGTTCCTCTTCTTAGCCTGAAAGTTATGGCTGAACAGGGTTTTGAAATGAAGATATTGCAGCCAGAGAATAATTAGATCATAAATTCTGACCCTCTGACCATTACACTTCATGGAGCTCCCTCAGTGAGCTGTCTTTGGATAACACATGGCACACTCACAGCTGGGAACTTGTCTCCAGAGCAGGGAGAGCAGCAGCACAGGGAGGGGATTCTGCCCCTCCAATTTGCTCTGCTCAGCCCTCACTTGCACCACTGCCTCCAGCTCTGGGAACACAGCACAAGAAGGACCTGAGGCTGCTGGTCCAGAGGAGGCCATCAAGAGGAGCAGAGGCTGCAGAACCTCTCCTGTGGGGACAGGCTGGGAGAGTTGGGGCTGTGCAGCCTGGAGGAGAGAAGGCTGCAGGGAGAGCTGAGAGCAGCCTTGCAGTGCCTGAAGGGGCTTCAGGAGGGACTTTGGCCAAGGGCTGGAAGTGCCAGGCTGAGGAACAATGGCTTTGAGCTGGGAGAAGGGAGAGTGAGAGTGGAGATGAGGAAGAAATTCTTTAAGATCACATTCTGTGCTTCTGTGCTCCACAACCTCCCTGGATCCATCCCTGTGGATGAGGCCTTGAGCAACCTGTTCCAGTGGGAGGTGTCCCTGCCTATGGCAGGGGGTTGGAACTGGCTGAGCTTTGAGCTCCCTTCCAACCTAAAGCATTCTGTGACTTTATGATTCTTACAAGCCAGCCATGGCCAGGCAAGCAGCAGAAGAACCAAGCAAGGCAGCAGTACTGCTGCCTCCTCAGAGAGATGATCCTTCGGTGCCTAGGTGGTGCCAAGCTTCAGCATCAGTGCCCATACAGCATCTCTGGCACCTCTAAGATAGCATGAAGACACTAACAGCCTGTGTTTGGGGTCTCAACACAAGCTTTCCTCACCCCTCCTCCCTTCTCATGCTCTCCTTTCTATTGGAAACAGTCCTGGGGCCTAGAGGTGACCACAGTGGCCTAGAGACATGCCAAGGCTTTCCTACAGGTAGCCTCTCCAAGCATTTGCTGCCCTTCTGCTAAAGGACATCAAATGGGAAAAGCTGCAGACGATCCCTTTACTCCCTGCACTGACATAACCATTCCTTGTGGAACCAGAGACTCACCAAGCTTGGCAAAGCCCTCTAAGATCATCAAAAGTCCAACCCACGACCACTGGACCACGTCCTGCAGTGCCACACATCAGTATCTCTGCAGCAAGGGGCCCAGGAGCTCAGTTCCTTCAGGCAATCTCAGAGAAACAAAGATATTGCAGCAAGTTGTTCTCCAACCTCCACTCTCTGAGTATTTTGTTAACCCCTCTGTTACTTCACCTGAAAAAAACCCAACTCCTGGCCTGTAATTAGCTACAGCTGTCGGTGCCCACAGCCTTTACAGGGTGACTTTGCTGCTGAATTCTCTAATTAAGAGCCAGTCGTTCTGTAAGGCCCTGCAGTGGAGAGCTAAGCTCAGACAGTGCTCTTTAAACCTTTCCTGAAGGATCAGTGCCAAGCTCCTTCACTGCTGACTGACCCCAGCCAACAGCCAAATGCCAGACTGCCTCACAGCTGCTTCCTGCCCAGCTCCCCGGGGCACAAACCAGCATGTCCATGGAGGGAGACTTGTGCATGCTCTGCCACCTCCATGACAACTACAGGATCCCAGATCCCAGGATGTCAGGGGTTGGAAGGGACCTCTGGAGAGCTGCCAATGCAGCCCCTGCCAGAGCAGCAGCAGAGAATCCAGCACAGGGCACTCAGGAACACATTCAGACAGGGCTGGAAAGGCTCCAGAGAAGGAGACTTCACAACCTCTCTGGGCAGCCTGTGCCAGGGCTCTGGGACCCTTCCAGCCAAGAAGTTCTCCCCCATGTTGAGCTGCACCTTCCTGTGCTGCAGTTTCCATCCCTTGCCCTTGTCCTGTGGCAGGGCACAAGTGAGCAGAGGCTGTCCCTGTGCCTCCCTTCCTGACCCCCAGCCCTCAGCTATCTACAGACATTGCTCAGGTCCCCTCTCAGCCTTCTCCTCTGCAGACTCTCAGCCCCAGGGCTCTCAGCCTCTCCTCCTCAGGCAGTGCTGCAGTCCCTGCAGCATCCTTGGAGCCCTCCCTTGGGCTCTCTCCAGCAGATCCCTGTCCCTCCTGGACTGGGAAGCCCAGAGCTGGATGCAATATTCCAGGTGAGGTCTCAGCAGGACAGAGTAGTGTGGGGAGGAGAACCTCTCTGCATCTGCTGGCCACACTCTTCTTAGTGCACCCCAAGACCCCACTGCCCTTCTTGGCCACCAGGGCACACTGGAGAACATTAATTGCATGTCCCATTAATTGCATAATCATCATCAGCAGTCTCAGAGCAAGTCACAGAACTTGGGAGAAGAGGCCAAGCCTGGCCTCATTCCAACCTCTTTTATGGTAACTGCAGATGAGGTCTGAGACAAACCTCAGAACCTGTCAGGAGCAGTCAGACCCAGGACAGACAGGGCTGGATTAAGCCAATGGTCCAGCTAAGGAGGTCTCTTGCCTTCAACAGCAGCCAGGGAACAGCGAGAGCCTTCCTCCAAGCATTCTCCCCACCAGCTTCAGCTCAGGACAATTCTCAGGCCTTGAGATTTGTTTCTATAGGAACCTTGAAAAGGTCTCCTTGTCAAGCAACTCATCCAGTAAGCTCTCTGCACCCTCACCATGCCTCAGCCAGAAGAGCCCTGGATGCCCAGGAGCCAGCAATGTGTGCTCATGGCCAAGGAGGCCAAAGGCATCTTGGGGCGCAGTAAGAAGAGTGTGGGCAGCAGGCTGAGAGAAGTTCTCCTCCCCTTCTGCTCTGCCCTGGTGAGACAACACCTGGGGTGTTGTGTCCAGTTCTGGGCTTCCCTGTTCAAAAAACAAAGGAGACTTGCTGGGGAGGGGACAGCAGAGGGCCACAGAGAGGCTGAGGGGACTGGAACAGCTCTGCTGAGGGCATTGGAGCTGCTTAGCCTGGAGAGGAGCAGCCTGAGGGGAGCTCAGCAGTGCTCAGCAACACTCAAGGGTGGATGCCAGGAGGGTGGGAGCAGGCTTTGCTGAGTGGTGCCCAGTGACAGGACAAGGGGCAGTGGGCACAGACTGGGACATCAGAAGCTCCATCTAGAGGTGAGGAGCAACTTCTGTAATGTGAGGGTGCTGGAGGCCTGGAGCTGACTGCCCAGAGAGGCTGTGGAGTCTCCATCTCTGCAGGCATCCCAAACCCACCTGGACCTGTTTCTCTGTGACCTTCTCTAGATGAACCTACCTTGGCAGGGGTTGGACTCGACCCCCAGAGGTCCAACCTCTACTACACTGTGATACTATCCATGACCACAGAATGGCTCAGGTTGGAAAGGATCTCATTGCTCATCTACTCCAACCTCACCACCACAGGCAGGGACACCTCTCAACTAGACTTGGCTCCTCAACCTGTCCTTGAATACTCCCAGGGAGGGGACATCCACAGCCTCCCAGGGCAACCTGTTCCAGAGTCTCACCACACTCATTCTGAAGAACTTCTTCCTCAGATCCACTCTTAACTCTGCTCTCCTCATAGGCTCTGCTGGACTCCATCCAGCAGGTCACAGAATCATAGAATCACAGAATCAAGCAGCTTGGAAGAGAGCTCCAAGCTCAGCCAGCCCAACCTAGCACCCAGCCCTGCCCAACCAACCAGACCATGGCACTAAGTGCCCCAGCCAGGCTTGGCTTCAACACCTCCAGGCACAGCCACTCCACCACCTCCCTGGGCAGCCCATTCCAATGCCAATCACTCTCTCTG